>JAPYZA010003790.1:0-16964 GCA_030522685.1 Eupelmus azureus | reverse complement strand
TATATTTGATATATATGATATATATGTTTTCAGAGATTTATCGTGCAATGTATTAATAATTTTTTAGATAATTAATAATAAATTCGTGAAAAAATCCGACCGGATAAAGTTCGAAATCATAGACCGAAATCCAACCGAAAATCCGACTGGCGAAATACATCTGAAATAAATTCGTCCGATTTTCCAGTCTGATATCCAGCCGAATATTTTCGTCGGGATAATTCGTCAAGCTTGAGCCCGAGCTTTAGAATTTGAACAAACACAAAATGATTTCATTTTTTTTATTAACTATTATTATACCTTTACGACTTGACAACAAAGGCCTTTCGGTTATATGATTATTATGTAATTCGAAATAATAATAGTAATGTGCTTTTGTTTTTTACAAAAGTCAGAAGTCTTGCCATGCGTTTAAATAATTATTGCCGATAAAATAAATAAAACAAAAAAGACACTAGTTTTAAATTCATTAGGTAAATGAAATTGAAATTCTTAGATGAAGAAGCCTTCTTTCTTATTGCCATAATTGCTGGAAACATTATAAAAATATTCATTAACTCAGTTTTGTTTTTGTGTAATGAAACTTTATGAATTGTGTTTTTTTCTTCTTTACAACACATTTTAATGGCTTCATCCTTTTTCGTCTAACAAGCCGACGAAAGTATAAGTATATTCATCCAAGGCCATCTACAGTAAAGTAAAGTAAAGAAAGTATAAATTCATCGAGAAGCAAGTAAAATATTCTTAAACAACTACAATATATTAAAAACATCTAAAAACTTTGCATTCATTTTTTAGCTCCAAACATCGACTACCTCTCCTCTCTTTCTCACTTTCCCGTAACTGCAGCTACCTGCTTTTTTCCGTATATATCACGCATTCTTTTTAAAACAAAATTGAGTATCTCGCATTGCTACATTTCCCTCTCAGTCCGAGCCTTTATCATTCCTCTCTTTATCTCGCTCCTCGCATATATACTTATATTCATATTTTCGTAATGACGTTCGATTTCGTCACGCGCAGGCACGTTATATGCTGGCGCCACCGGAGCATCATCGGCTCCAATGCTCCGAACCGAAACGCGCGCCTAAAGTCACATTTGCATTGCGCGCGCGCAGCCAGACACAGAGATAAAGCCAATCAAATTAAAGAAAGAATTAAAAAAATTTCGCTCTCCGCGAGCGCAGCGGCTGCAGGCCAATGCACAGCTACAGAGAGCCATATACACACCGCAGTGGCTTAGTCCCGCCCGCGCGCGACTCTCGCACCGAGCGAGAAACATCGACGAGGAAAGAATAAGTGCTTCTCTCTCTCTCTCACTCTCGGCCTACAGCTACTTTGCCGCCGCTCGCCTTACAAGAGAGTAGTATAGTGCCGTGCGCGCAGCTCGGCCAGCCACGTCTTCTCCGTCGGGGCCGCCTCCTGCCTCCGAGCGCTGCCTGCACTCTGGCAGTAGTGCAGCCGTCCGTTTTCGCGTTACTTTTATCGCGCGCGCGACGATAACGCTGACACCGTCGAAGATGGCGAGAGCGAGGAACAGCTGATCCACGGCGAAGACGGCCTTGTTGCCTGTCTGCTGTTCTCTGGCCGCCGCTGTATAGTCGCCGAGAGGAGGGCAGAGCTCGGAAAACGTTGTCCGGACTCGATGACGAGCGCCCGGACGATGCTTCGAGAAGCAGCGCGGCAAAGTCGCCCTTGACCTTCTCGGGTAATTTCTACATCTCTGTCTTGTTCTTTCTCTCTCTCTCTGTCTCTGTCTCTCTCTTGCTTGGGAGAAGCTCGAGCTCGAGCCAAACGCGGATAGAATGACGAGGGGAAATTGCCGTTGAGGAAAGTGTTTTTCAAGCTTCATTGGTCTGTGTATTTCTTTTGGTAGGAAGAGCCTTTGCGGGTGCAGTTGGAAGGCTATGGCTGTTTTTTCTCCTTGCTAAGCTGGCAGCGACCGATTCATGAGATTAACGGAGTCCGTTCTCTTGTCTTGGCAACGTTACTCCGATGAGCAAAGATGACCCTGCCGGTGGGTCGTAAGCGCGACTCCTCGGTCAGCTTCACTCAAGCCAAGGATGAGAACAACGAAGATGCCAGCGACGAGATACACATACAGCTGGCTCCGTACATCCAGACCTACCTGGCACACAGTGGCCAAGGACTGGGATGCTGCGGAGTCGGCTTGCCAGTGCCCTTCGAAAGAGCTGCACCCAGATCCTGGTGGAATCCCAAATTTGACTCCGAGATCCTGGAGGGCCAGTACAAGTGCAGTGCTTTTCCACAGATTAGATTACGCTTTAGGTAATGTACTGATGCTGTGTGGAAATTTTTTTTAATAATGTAATTAACTTAATTGATGAGCTTATTCTGAGCCATATTTTAGATGCTTTTTATTTTTCATTTTTAATTAGGAAGCAGATAAGATATATATTGTACTTTTTGTGTGTATTGCTAAATAAAACTTTATTTCCTTTTATTAGATTCTGTAGATGTAAAAATGTTATTTTTTTTTCATTGTATGTGTTACTTTAAGTAATTGCCTTGAAAGTAATTGATATTTTTAACTAATCTTAGTAAGATAGTTTTTTCTATTGATTTTTTTAAATACATCGTATTAAATATAAGGATACATGATGTAATAGTGCATTTATCTTATTTTTTGTGGAAAGTTGAATAATTTTTTTAATATTCTTGTATCCTTTGTAACTGTTCTATCCTTTGTTTTTTTGTTTGAACTTAATTTGTTCAATAATAAATTATATCAATCTATCTATCTGACTCTTTAATTTTAGTATAAATAGTTTACAATAATTTACATGTACTGCTCTTTGCAATGTAATTAGCATTGATAATTAATTTTTTCAGGTATGCACTCACCTATATTCTTCTAATATCTGTTTCGTGGCTGGCTTACTTTGTGATCCTTGGAGTTGAAAACAACAGTGAATTTTGGCCAGCTATAGCAATTATGTTCACTACTGTTGGTGTAATGGTCTCAGCTATTCTCTACCTCACTCACACAGACCACTACAGAACTTTTGTCTTGCCTATATCTGTGGGAGTTGCCTTGATGCTTTGTTTTTTATCAATACTGTTTCTGGTCTTTGTGCCACCTTATACAGATGGTTTAACATTGGTAAGTTTCTGAGAACTTAATTAAAAAACGAATTTGCTATTTTTAGATATGTTGGTAATTCTATTTAATTACAAAATGTTTTGTGAAGTTGTAACAGATACTTTTTTTAAATTATGTTTCATGTTTTTCTACATTGAAATTTATTAATTATTATTAATCCACGTTATTAATAAATTTTTTTTTATAACTTTCACCAATAAAATTTTTTTAATTCATCATAAATAAATTTCAGGTAGGACACTTTGCACTATGTTCAGAAATTTTGCTGCTAATATACACAGTCTTGCCAATGCCACTATATGCGTGTGTAATGATTTGTACATTTTACTCATTTCTCTTCGAGTTTCTCACTGCCTACTTATATGGTTCGGGGAATATCAGGCAAAATCATTTCGAGAGAAGCGCTGAAACACCAAGTGCCATTGCTCATCCGATGGCCGTAGCTAGTAATCTCTTAGCAGATTCTGCGAGTGCTTTTTCAAACAATTCGAACACCTTAACGAGGCTAAGAAGAGCTTTAAACGAAGCATCTTCGTTTCTTAACAGTTCAGCCAATTCGATTCCTGGTGTCCTACCGGTGATCATGGCCAACTCTAACACCAATTTTCTAAACGCCAGCGAGACCGTCGTCAGCACAGAGTTGTCGAATGACGACATAAATTTTACGACGACCTTGGCGATCCGCATCCTCATGCAGATCTGTATTCACCTGATCGGTGTGCACATCCTCATAATGACGTTCGTCCGTATGCGCGGTACCTTCATGAAGGTCGGCCAGTCATTACTCGTGCGCAGGCAGCTCGAGATGGAGAAACAACTTAAGGAGAAGATGATAACCTCGGTGATGCCGCCTAAAGTCGCGGATTGGTTGATGGAGGAGAGTGAAAGGGAGAGGGAGAGAGAGGACTCACTCAAGAAGGGTTCGATACCATCTAATAATACAGATATACGTTCGCTCTTTCGTCCATTCAACATGCACTCTATGGATGATGTCAGTATATTGTTTGCTGATATAGTCGGCTTTACTAAGATGAGCAGTAATAAGACCGCCGAGGAACTCGTTGGCATACTGAACGACCTATTTGAAAGGTTTGATGAATTATGCGAGCAGCATGGATGTGAAAAGATATCGACATTGGGAGATTGTTATTATTGCGTCAGTGGTTGTCCGGAACCCAAGCCTGATCATGCTAAATGCTGCGTGGAAATGGGATTAGGTAGGTTGAATTATACATAATAATTTTGCTCATACGTTATGACATCTAAAATCTAAAATTAAATTATATAATGTGTAAAGATTTTTATTTTATTTCTTTGTGGGTGAGATAACATACAATTTAGTATATTTTGTACGTATAACAAGCAAGTGAAGCAAGACAAGTCGTATATCAATTTGAATAACGCCTTACGTTATCCTTAAAATCAAAAGAAAATCTTGGTTTGACGAACGATCCGCTTGTCAAACTGTCAGGGAAAATATATTACTTTTATTTAAATGTACATAAGGATACAGAATACTGTGCAAAAGACTATAAATAGAACTGAAAATGAAAAGAACTATATACGTTGCAATTTTTTAAATAGCTAATAATTTAATTTATTCAAACTAAAAGTATACAAAGAGTATCTAAACTACAAATTATAAATGTTGGGCATCATAATAAAAAAATTATCATGTTTGCCAATCATCTAAATAAAAACACTTAATTATTGTAGCAAAAAAAAACAAACTGAAATAAATTTTTTTATTTTTTGCGTCTAATTAAAGCAGAATCTTTATAAAGAATTTACTTATTTTCTACTAACTATATACACGAAAATTTTAAAAATACTCCTCTAAACGCCCGATAAGCAGATTTGCTTTAGCTCGGCGCTAGGTCGCGCGTAAATCCGTTTCCTTGTTTTATCGCGCTAAGCCTAACGCAAACCTTACCACTGCTCTGTTGGTTTTTGCAGCGATGATCGAAGCCATAAAACAATTTGACATTGAGAGACGCGAGGGAGTGAACATGCGTGTCGGCGTGCACACTGGCACCGTTCTCTGCGGCATCGTCGGGACCAAGAGATTTAAATTTGATGTCTGGTCCAATGATGTAACCCTGGCCAATAAGCTAGAGAGTACTGGAAAGCCAGGAAGGGTACATCTCAGCGAGAAGACCCTGAGTTTTCTTAGCGATCAGTATCTCACAGAGGACGGCGAGCCCGTCAATGGTAATTTATATGCGACGGATTTTATTGGAGGTTGTTTTATCGTTTTGATTGAGTAGTTGAATTTTGAATTGTGATCTTCGATGAGGTTTAAAGAGCTAGAAGTTAAATAATAAATTTTTAAACATTTAGGAAAAATAGAATTAAAATTCAAAGTGTTAAACCTAGATAGATTTTTTTTCTTGTTATTTTGTCTATTTTTAGAAAATATATGTTTGAAATTCAGTATATTACATTTAATCATAATGAATGTAAATCATTTTCTATAATATTCTATAACTTTTATTACAATTTTCCTTTATAAAATAATTATACACTTCAAGTTCAACACTTAATTACTTTATTAAAATTTTTTAGAATCATGTTTTGATGATTTTTTATCAATAAGAAAATGACCTTAATTTTTATCTGATCAAGTTAACAATAATCTTGTAATCTTTTTACTTGAAAAAAATTATTATTTTGTCATTCGATATATTACCTAGGATAATCATATTTATTCTTGCAAAGCAAAATTATTAACTTTGCCATCTGACCTAATTGTCGGATTTTTATCATTGGATTAGTTCAGAAAACAATAGTGTACACACAAATTTTAGCATTTTTTCATTATAATTCTTTAGAGTAGCTTCCAAAAGTAGCAAGTTATAATTTTCATAAATATAGTTTCTTTCACGTCAATTTATTAAGCGGTAATTTATTAAAATTAATAAACAAATTTTTCTCCAGGAATAAAAACGTACTTCATAAAGACCCGCAAGTCCGACTTCATGTCTCAGTTCATCCACAATGTTAACTCGCCAACCAGTATCTCTCCAGTCTTACACGCTCGTCATCGCCTTGCCTCCTGCAGCAATCAGAGCAAGCCGCGTCCGCACTACCTGCATATGGTAACTAACTCTAGCAGCTACCGCATGAAGGCCAACTCGTTGCCGAGCATCCTCGATTCGGATAACGACGCTGACACCGCCGACGACAAAGAAGACGCCATCAACAAATCGCCCACTTCGACCGCGAGCTACGGCAAAAAAAAGAGCGGAATTCGCAGCAAACCTTGGAGGTACCTGCAACGTCAGAGGACTACCGAGGAGATGACACCTCTAGAGACTGAGGCAGCTAGAAAAACTGTTGTCGTTGCAGAGAACCAAGGATTGATGGCTTGTGCGGCTGCTCTCGAGAGCAATGGTCTGCAAAAAGTTAGTAGTATTACACATTTGTAAGCACGAGTTAATCTATATGTATAGCAATATGATTTATGAATATTTTGTCTAGCCTACTGTTAATAATGGCGTGGAAATGGATCCTAATCCAATGCCTTCCAGTCCATTACTTTCTGGGCAAGATACTTTGAGTCACGCATCTTCTATTTGCAGTAGAAAGGACTCTGGAATTCGCAGTAATAGTAGACGTAGTAGCATACAGCAACAGGTAGTTTTAGAAACAAGCGATTGTTTTTCATAAATCAGAAAATTTGTTGTTATTTTTACCATTGTTATTTTCTAATTAGTTGTTCCTGATGAATGGAATGGCTCAAGGTGATTTGTTGGGACCAAGAGTGAGCGGTTATTACACTTCAAGTTCAACACTTAATTCCACTCATGAACCTTCATCTTCTGTTCCGCCATACCCATTTCCTCCAGCTGTAACTGACACATTTGGTGCGTGTTTTCATAAGCTCAGAAAACAGTCTGACTTACAATTAATTAGGTATGTTATTCGTAATAACTGTTTAATTTCAATTTTATTTTTCTAAACTTTGACCAGAAAATTTTCCTTGAGGCAACTATCGCATTATAAATATAAAAATTGTAACCCACAATTCTATCAAAAACTATTTTATTTATAGTTTCTTTTTATTTCAATTTAAGATAATAACTTTTTATTTTATTTTATTTTCTTTATCAATGGGTACCAATTTATTCTAGAAAGTAGTTCAAATGCTTAAATAAAATTTCTTATAAATTTTACTGAAGGTTCTTAAAAAAGAGATGCATGTTTTAGTAGTGATTTCTATCTAATTATGAGTTTGTCGCGGTAATGGTTTATTCATTCTAAAGGCAAAAATATTAAGAAAATGGTGTTGAATTTTTTTCAATTCTCTTAGAATGAATGTTGTATCGTAGGATCCAAATTGTTGATTCAAACTATTGTGAGATATAATGTCATACATGTTTGGATTTTTGAAGTCTGCTGAGATTCTTGAAATAGAAGATAAGATTTTGGAAACGTTTTTAGATAGCAATTGTATAAAATCAAGATTAAGAATTCAATTAAAATAAATGTAATTAAGATTTAGTGTGAGGGTAGCGTATTTAAACCATCGGCACATATTTGTCTACACATGTATACACATATAAATTTCGTATTTTACAGGTGTGTACAAGACAACGTATCGTCGCAGCGATCTTATTTTGTCAAACCACCATTGTCAAGTGTCACCCTCTTTTTTAAGAACAAGGAAATGGAGAAGGAGTATCGCGAAAACGCGCACAAAGCATCGGAAGGAATTGGTGGCAATCCGCCTACACTTGCCACCTCGCGCTTTAATACCTACTTTGACATTCTGATCTCAGCCCTCGTTTATACGGCCATCACAGTAGCATTGTTTTTGTTGTGTGAACCTACCATTCATTACCTCGTCTTCTTTAGCTTGGCTACTCTTATACAAATCTTTGCAGTAATGCTGTGCATTCGGCAACTTCTTGATCCAAAGTAAGTATCAATTTAGTTTTATGTTGTTTTACTAATAAATGATGGTTCAAAGTTATAAACAAAAATATAATTTCTACATATCATTTGTTTTTGCAGCTCAATGCACGCTACTTTCGCTCATCGTATTTTCAAATTTTTCTCCAAATGGTATCCATGGCACGTATGTGGTGCCATTCTCGTCGGCCTGCCCATTGTTTCCATCCTCATGAATTTTAGCTGTAACAGCTTTCGTTCAAGTCTCAGTCATTTCGAGTATTATTATAGCTACCTTGTTATCGTTGGTCTCGTACATTTTTGCAATTTTACCCAACTTAATTGTTGGATGAAAAACTTACTCGTTACACTAACTGGGATACTTTTTATTTGCCTGGTGATAAGCCATGTAGCGTACTATAAAGAACAGAAGATTATTACATTACAACCGAATTTTTCCAAAGAACTGAATACTAATTTAGGTAAAAATGCTTTTAAATATTTATCAATCTTAATAATTTAACGAAATTCAGTTTAAAGTGGTTCAAGTTTTTTTGATGATATAATTTGATTAATTATAATAATATATTTTGATAAAAATGTGGAAGCTAATTATTTATCTTGTGAGACATTTTTCCCTTGAGCAAAGCGATGAAAAAAAGTTGAACTTCGTAAAAATTAACTTGCACACAAGTATCTAACTATATTTTTGATTCAGTATGCTAAAATAGCACTTAACATATTTTGCAAAATTCTTAAATGAATTTACACTCATTAGATCAGAAAATATTGTTCAACATATCTGTGAAAGTTGATTCTCGATCCAGGAGATTACCACCACCGCTTCTATCAGGCGGTAAGCTCACGCTTGGGCGAGAATCAACTTATTCGCACTTGTATCAAAAACTACTATTATATCACAGAAGCTAAAAATTAAGATTTTGAAATTAAAAGGGTATAAAAACAAAACATAATTTTTATAAAATACTTTTGAAAGACTAAAGATATTTTTTATTTTTCTTTTAGATAACAATTATTCTTCGCCAATAGATCGTCCTTTATTTCCTATTCCCCCTCTGACTGGGAATATTTTGAACACTTCACAAAATGAAGGTCTCAGAAACCTGGATACTGATGCATCAAAAGGAAATTTCTTGACTAGCGAAAAAGCTCGCAGATATAACGAGCGACTCTACGATTCAGAACTATACCTGGATCTTGCTTTACTTTTATTACTCGTCTGGTTCCTAAATCGTGAATTCGAAATTAGCTACAGATTGAGTTTTCATGGTAATGCCGTAGCAGCACGCGATAAAAGCCGCGTTCAGTCGATGAAAAATCAAGCCGACTGGTTACTGCACAATATTATACCTAAATACGTGGCGGATCAGCTTAAAACCACAGCCAAGTACTCGCAAAATCACAAGACTGTAGGCATTATATTCGCCAGTATTGTAAATTTTAACGAGCTCTACGATGAATCGTATCTCGGAGGGAAGGAGTATTTGAGAGTATTAAATGAACTAATTGGCGATTTTGACGAGTTGCTAGAGAAACCGGACTTTGCAAATGTTGAAAAGATCAAGACGATCGGTAGCACTTTCATGGCGGCAAGCGGTTTAAATCCTCAGGTAATTCATCCAGTTTAATGAGATTTAAAAATAGTAAACTAGAAATTTGAATCTAGTTATTAAAAATTTGAATGAAACTAAACTATCTTAACGATATTTTAATTTGATTGTGAATATATTTTTAGTGGAACTCGAAACGCATTAAAAATACTCTTTATAATATTTTCTTGAAAAATTTCAGGTCCGACAGCAAAGTGAACACCAATACACACACCTTTATCAATTATTGGACTTTGCGATAGCCATGCACAAAGTTATCTATGACTTCAACCAAGATCTTCTCGGTTTCAAGCTGATCCTGCGCGTAGGCTTCAATTTTGGAGATGTAACTGCAGGTGTAATAGGCCGTACGAAGCTCTATTACGACATTTGGGGTGATGCCGTCAACATCGCTTCAAGAATGGATTCGACTGGTGTCGCCGGTGAGATTCAGTTTGCTAGCAATTGTCTCGATATTATTGCTGAAAGGTACAACTTCGAGCCTCGGGGCCAAGTTTATGTTAAAGGCAAAGACAACATGAACGTATTTTTGTTGAAAGGTAAAAAGAGTTGAACCTTGTTCAATCTAAAAGGTCAAAAGGCGATTTAATTCCTTTGGTTAGAAGTAAGTGAATTTGAATTATAAATTTTAAAAAATGCGAGGCGGATGTTTAAGACTTTAAGGCAGAAAAATGCAGGGTAGTGTTTGGAGATTTTGATGACGGATTGAAAATTTTATGTCTCGAGAAAGAATGATTATAAAAATATTTTTTAATATGATTAATTATAAAAAGTTATTCAGATACTTAAAAACTACAAAATTATATAAAAATTTGAGAAAAATTATAGACACATGCTAACAAGTATGTAAACACTTTTTTAGACAAAAGAACTTCGAAGCAATCATACTTCATAAAATTTGCAAATTGTTACAAATTTATCTTAGAATGAGATAAGAGAAATATTTTTAGTATTTATTTATTATTAATAGTTATATACACGTTCAAATTAAGAATATAAGATTTATATAAAGTTATAACTATTTACAGTTCCATAAAACATTAAAAATTTTAATTAGTGTTAAAGTTTTAACATCTTTATTATTTTATAAATATTATATTCAATTCGTTTTTTTTTTAAATTTGAAAAATGTCAAATAATTTTAGAAATTTAAAAAATAGTCCAAGACAAATACTCAACAAATATAAAATTTTCATAAATTTTATCAACTTTTGTTGAAAAATATAATAAATTTTTAAAATTAAATAAATCAATTTTTAACGACTGATATTCATTAATGAATAAAATAAAATATTTATTTCTTTAAAAATAAATAAATTTATAGTAAATTTAATGGCGCTCGAATTGACTACTGTGATAATTAATAATAAAATGCCTTTATTCTTTATCTCTAAATATATATTTTTCCGAGCACTAAATTTTCAATCCATTAGTTCAAATGTAGACAATTTAATAGCCAAAAACTTTTTCTCGCTAGTTTGTACACGGTACACGCGCATATTATACCTTCCAGGTCAAGAGAAACAAACGGATACTCGTTCGATTGTGATATGCGCCCGCCTTATTATGCCTCGTTGACTGCTAAAAAAACTAGAAACTCCCAACACGCTAAATATATTTATTCCAAGATATTGTATTTTTGTAAATAAACGGCGACTGAAAAAGAAAGTAAGTAGCGCGTGAATAGTCGTCGATAAAATATACATACAATTTTCGAACATATAGAATTTATGCGCTTTTTAAGCATCGTTTTCACGTAAGTGTCTTGTTTTTAATTGTAAAATTGTTGTCATTCTGAAATTGATAGCATATACACTAACTAGACTGTAATTAGTATGGAGCTATTTTACAAATTATGCGTTGCGCGAAGAATTGCAGCTCGTTGAAAAGTACAGATCAGTGATTTTTTACGAACGGTCACTGATTATTGACGAATACTAAAATTCGTTATTTTGTGGTTTATAAATAAAGAACCCTTGCGCGGTATATAGCACAACACATGGAAAAATATTTGAATTTTTAAACTTTATGTTGGTAAAAGAAGTACGTGAAAATAAATGCCAAAAATATTTGTATCGTAGCATAAGAAATTACGAAAGTATATCGATATTCTAATATACTGTTTAATAATACGGTGTTCGAAATTCTAGAGTCCTTTTTTGCACCTACTTTTTGTAGGAACTATGAAACATTAAATACAATTGTATAAAAGTTTCATTTGTATTCCATTGTTAAATGCTAGTATACTGAACACAGGGTTAATAAAAGTAATTAATATTTTTAAATAACCAACTATAATATTGTCTTCCGTGGCGCTGCTACCTATGCGTATCGTAAAATGTTTCATAAGCTTTCGTGTAAGCTAAATATCTTCGGCAATGTTTTGCATATTGCTGCAGCGCAAGAAAGTAAATATGAGATATTGTATGTCCGAGTCCGGCAAAAATGTTTCCTTTTTATTTTGTGACTCTTTGTACAGTGATTATAAATTTCTTGCCGTATGAATCTCTCATTAAAATTTAACTTGTATATTGTCAGTTCGATGAGGGTAAATATTGCATTTTAAAGTTGTGTATGCTTCCCTGACGGAAATCTTTTTTGCGCAATTTGCAATAGTGAATTTTTCAAAAATTAACTACAAGGAAAAATTCAGATTTGATATTTATTCATGATCTTAATTTTTAGATTTCTTGGAAACTGTTATTCAAAAAATTATTTTTTATTCTATACATTTTTAATTTAATAAAAATTTGATATTAAAACAATGTGCATTAAAGAAATTTAGTTAAAATGAACTTATGTATCTTTAACCTTATATAATTTCGTATACAGAATGAGTGAATTGTTATTGTATACTTTAATATTTTACCTTTAGTGTTTTATGACACTAGTCATAAAGAATTCAGTCGAAATGTTTTCGCCAGGGACATACGTTCCTTAACTCGATTGTTGAATCTCCATTGCGCACCGACGCCCGCTTTGTTAAAAAAAGTAGGGGAAAAGGTGTGAAAATGTTGAAATAAAGTCGATGCTATTTTTATACAGATTAACTAAAAAAGGAAAGACTGTCACGAGACTAGCTTATCGTGCAGAACGTAATGTTTACGTATCTCAGCCTTTGTCGCTGTGTCCCAATTTGTTAATAAAAAAACTCGATTTTATATAACAATGAAGTGAAGGTGTTTACACGCTAATTTTTTTATACATTGATGATTTGAAGAAAAAAAGATAAGAAGAGAGGTTTACATTAACAATTTATTTTTAATGCTTTTACAGCAATCAAGTCAGATTATTCATGTTATATATCTATAATTGTATATTATATTCTACAAGAATGACCGCAAGAAGACGAGAGTATCTTAATATATGTATATTATACTAATATCAATGTATATATTATTACTGTCGTGCAGAAAGTCGAATATACATTGTGAAATGTTGTAAAGTAAATTCTCGTATGAATTTTCAAAAGATCTAATGAAATATTGTAATAAAGATTTTATTAAGTGTGCGTGCATGTGTAGAAATGAATGCAAGAGGTCAGTGTGCATACATATCTCCGATTATTACTGTCAATGCATTTATTTATTACAATACTACACGTAAATACAGTCCATTTTGAGACTATATGCAAAACGTTTTAGAGATTACAGTTGTTAGTATGAAACGGCAAATTAAGATTTTAATTCAAATTGTGCGACAAAGATAACAGAATCACTGTGCCTGTTTCATAAAATCGAAAAACTTTTTACATTCTTTAATTTAAATCAAGAAAAAGTTCACTTTACACAAGAGCAGTTTCGTAATTTGATTATGTACGTAAGAGAATATTCATTGTTATGTTTGTTATTTTAGAAGAGGAGTTGGATTCGATCTTTTATATTAAGTTATGTATGGAAATAATTTATCATAATTACAAATAATAAAAAGATTATTTTAATGAAAATGCATAATTTTTATGTATGAACTGTATTCATATTATTTTAAAAATTAATAGTGCATGTCACCTACGTAAAAATAATGAAATTAATAATGAGAACTGTAAAAAAGAATAGTTCAATGTTCATTCCTTAAGGTTTTAGAACAATTTTATGTTTTATTGGTTTGCAGCAAGAAAAGTAGTATATTTTGGCTGAAAGTTGAATTTGTCGTTCGGTATGGTATTTTAATGAAGAATTGAAATGATCTTTACCGAACCAATTTGTTGTTTAAATCAGTTTTATTTAAACTGTAATGATTTAGTCTACATTTCGGCCGACTTTAACCGCCCTTTTCAAGACTTAGGCAATTTAAATTGTAAACTAAAATGCGGGAACCTTGGTAAAGCTGTTTTTTTACCAAAATTTTCGCTGACAATTCGTTTTTAAAAAATTTAAGTAAGTGTAAAATTTCAACTCATTTCCTCTAATTCCAGGAGGAACAAACGTTACTTCTTTTCCAAAAACACTAAAAATTCTAGATAAATTAAAAGAGGATTAAGATAAGGGTATGAAAAGCGTGTTCTAAGTATCACAGTAACAGTTAATGATAATTATAATTTTATACTAAGACTTGATTTCTGCAAGTAAATACAGTTTCTTAGAATAATAGTAATTATAATTCCATAATATTAAGACATTTAATGCAATATGAATTTAAAAGTAAAGTAGTTAATTTCCATTTATTATAAATCAAGATGTTACTTTTTAAGTAAAATTTTTTTTCAGTGTTTTGTTCACCTTTTAAATTATCAACCATATTTTAAATAGATATACAGTAAATCTACTTAGATCATCCAATTTAACCAAGTAATTATGAGTTTAGGGAAGTGGATTTAAAAGACACAGGTTTATTCTTAGGCCAAAAAACTTTTTATTATGACATAAATAAAAATTTTTATCCACTTATACAAAGTGGATTTTATTTGTGGTTAGTAACTTTCATTGTCAGTGTACTGTCGTCATCGCCTTTTATCACGAAAGTCACTTTTATCATGATTTCTATCACGAGAGTCACTTTTATCACGATTCCTTTCACGATTTTTGTCACGAGATGAATCACTTTTGTCGCGACTCCTATCATGAGACGAGCCCCTTTTGTCGCGATTCTTATCACGAGATGAGTCACTTTTGTCGCGGTTCCTATCATGTGACGAGTCCTTTCTGTCGCGATTTTTATCACGAGACGAGTCACTTTTGTCGCGATGCCTATCGCGTGACGAATCTCTTTTTTCGCGGTTTCTATCACGAGAAGAATCACTTTTGTCCCGATTCCTATCACGAGATGAATCATGTTTGTCACGATTACTTTCACGAGAATCACCGTTTTCATAATTTCTTTCGCGGGAATGATGTTTGTCACGATCTTTTTCATAATGTTTGTGTTTCCTAGAATAATCTCGAGAGTTTTGATCCCATGATGAATTTTTGTAACTGTGTTCTCTGTAATTAGAATGTTTATGAGTACCACTATGATCTCTGTTATGTCTTTTTTCTGAATGTTTTTCTGATTTTTCGTCACGGTTTCTTGAATTATTTACATGTTGATCGAAATATTCATCTTCCTCATATTCATTAGATTTATTTCGATATTCTTGTTTTGAATTCTTAACACTATACTCTTCAATATTTTCATCTTCATTATTATTATCACAGGAACTATTTTTGTCAACATCAGGATTAGCAATATCATATTTTTCTGAAATATATTCTCGATACATCTCCATTTGTTGTTCTACAATTTCTCTTAAAATCTCAGTGTGAGATTTTTTATTGGTGTGAACACCTCTGTGTTTTGCTCGACGTCTCTTTAAATTTCGTTCTTGAGCCAGTAGTTCTAAAATAGTTGTACTTTGTTCCTCTTTGGATTTTCTAGATAAATAATATTTTAAATCATATTAATTTACTTAATTTAATTATGTGTAGGTTTATGTTGTGTTCATGTATTAAATTACAAACAAACTGATGCTTACTCTGGTTTATTGATATCTGGAATATCTTGGCCGATCTCAGGTGCAGTAGTATGAGCAATAACATACTCATACATTGCTTTTCGCTCATCACTAGTGAAATCACTTGTAAGCCTATCTGACGTCTGAGGAATGAATTTTTCTTCTGTACCTATTGTTATTAGAAAAAAGGTGAGTTAAGAAAAAGTACTATAAATAAGAGTAAAATTTTAATGAAATAGTTGTAATGTATATTTAGTAATAAAATCATTTTAATATTTTTGATAAAGGATATGAAAAAAGGATATAATGATTCCATGGTGTAAATAACACTCATAACTTCTGGAAAAAATTATAGTTGTTCAATAATGAAGAATTTGAAAAGCGATCTTATGATTTCGAATAAATAAGAATAATTACCAACCTATATTCAATTCAGGATTTTTTTCTTTTGCTGCAAGCAAAACATCGTGTTGAAGTTTCATATCTGTAAGTAGATATATTAGGTAATTGAAAATAGCTTAAGATAAATTAAAATTATTCGTTTCTCTTATTTTTGATAAAAAAACTGTTAAATCAAATGTACAGATTAAACTGTCAAAAAATAGGAAAATAAAAATTTTACCAAATTTGATGGTAGAAGATGCATTTGATGGTAAAATTGATTCTGGTAAAGGCACACATTCTTTTGTATAACCAAGTGTATTCCATTCACATTTTTGAAGATGTTTTTCTATAGTTCTTACAGGAACTCGATGACCTTCATTAAATGGACAAGTCATATATGGCTCTTCCTGAAAATTTTATAACATAATTAAATAATTACCTACTTTGGAGAGATTAAAAAATAATTGAAAATAAGTTTAAAATTATAAATTAACCAACATTGTTATCATTTATGCTATCGAAATTCCAACCTAAGTAAGCACACGCCTCTCTAACATTTTTTTCCACGTCCTCTATAAATTCATCAAATTCTTCACAAATTTGTTGTCTTTCTAACAACGCAGTTTCTGTCATATTGTATCTATTTTGAAAAACAACATTAAATTATAATGAATTAACTTTGAAAAACTTAAGCACGTTTCCTCAACGTTGTGTTCTGCACTTCTGCTGTATATATGCATGCGGTTGTGGTTACTGTGTATTTCAGTTAGTACTAGTAGTAACGTTAACATGAGTGGCGCTGCAAGCAGTTAACCCTATAGTGGGTCCAGGTCACGGTCGTATACACAGGTCTCGAAACTCCCGTGGAGGGGGTAGGCCTCTTTTTGAAGATCGATAGTTTCTTTAAACTGTGGAACAATAATTAATATATTATATTACTATATATAATTTGAACATTAAAGCAAAAATTGTGAAAGAAATAAGTTAGATGCCAATCACTAAT
>JAPYZA010003789.1:0-14625 GCA_030522685.1 Eupelmus azureus | reverse complement strand
TCAGAAAATAATTGAATGTACTCGTGTAATAAACATAATTAAAAGAAAAATACAAAATAAAAAAACCAGTGTGTAAGTGATAACTAAAAAAACTAAGCTTGTGTCACGTCAGGGTGCCTAGTCCAAGTTTCAAGAACATCTATTAACTATTGTGAATTGCGCTGATCGCGCTCTTTTTCGCGCTCGCGTTCTCTCAGCTTCTCCTGGAGCATCTGGATCTGTTTGGCTGCCTCATCACGTTCGGCCTCGCGCTCCACCGCTTGTTCCTCTTGGAACTTGCGCGTCGAGCGAAGCTGTTGGTCCGCCATTTCGATCTAAATGTCATAGTGATTTTTGCGTATATTAGAAGAGTTTTTGAAATTGTTTTGTGTTATTGTTTCAACAGAGAGGCAAGTATGGTCAGGCAATGGAAAGGCCTTTGACAATTAATTTTCTTGAAAGAACAAAATGTGAATTTTATTTAAAAATATTATATTGATTTACATGAAGTTTTAAATTATCTTTTGGATTAATCATTTAAAATTCTTTTCGTGCATATGATGTGATGCTTTTTAAATAGTGAAAATACTTTTCGTCGGAAAATTAGAAGCTATTTAGCACACATAGCAAAATGCTGTTTATATACATGCTAGGTTTTAGGTGAGGCTCTGCAACGGTTTTTTTATAAACATGATTTAATAAATCTGCAAAAGTATTGAACATTATAATAACAACCAGTCATTATAATTTAAGGTTTTCTGTAAATAAAAATTTCGTTATTTTTAGCAAAACTAAAAATATTTCCTTTTATCAAGTGCAAATATCATTATATTATGTTCTACAAACTAATAAGTAATTAAACACCAAACATTGAATATATATTTAAATAAAACGACATATAATAGCAGCATGCAAATAATTAAAATAGTTGTTAATAATTTGAGATCCGAAAATAGAACATCATCTTAAACCTATGCTAGTATAGTCATTTTTTTAAAAGCGCATTTACATTAAAAAAAATAATTGTGCTGTCAATTTATAACATGCAACCTCTAAAAATGGTTATAAATGTAAATATAATTATTTTTAATTATTTATTTTTATTTTTTCTCACCCTTCACCAAAAATCGTGAAATTCTACATAAAAATTTAATATAACATTTCCATAATTTGATTAGAAAAAAAAATTAAACTATATCGTATAAAAGCGCTTTGAAGTCTAGTTAGTCGACGGGGGAAGCTTTCTACGATATTCATGAAAAACGAAGTATGATAAGGACTTCAAAATTAAAATTAGTAATTACCTTTGAGGAGCGAACCCTGTGAATGTTTGGGGGAGGAGTAGGAACTAATGAAACCTGCCGGCAAGACAATAAAACGCCAATCACAATCCTTCCTTCCTCCATGAATCAATGGCTTTTTCGTTTATAATGACTCCAATAAATTTGAATGTAAATATATTAATGGAAAATAAATCGCACATACGTCATTTTTAAGGGAATGCTATTTGATAGGTGTATTTTTGAATGCTCAATATAAAAATATTTAGTTTTATTTAATATTATTTTGTTATCATTTGAAAAATAAATAAATAAATAAAATATATATAGATGAAATTATATGTATATGTGTGTTTTTGTGTGTGTATAAATGATTAAAAAATAGATTTAATAGGATTTGGAAGAGAAGGCATGTCGTTACAATTACCATTGAAGTAGTTAATACTAATCTAAGAAAATACTCCACTTAATTGGTGAAATAAATTTTTGGAAAACATAGGACCTTCATGAAAGTATTAATTTGATAAACTAGTGGAAAACCAAAAAAGGGGTGCAAGTGCATACACCTGAGCACTACAGTACAATCATTTAATACTAAAACAAAATTAATTAATAAAAAAAGTGTGAACCAGCATGCAATGGGTAGAAATGGTACACCGTAAAACGGGTGATAATCTACGCAATAACATTCTAAATGCCAAGGCAATTTCTTTTTTCAACCAGTTAAATTATAAACTTAAAAAAAAGAGGCCACTTTACTTCATGCTGCAATTCCTCCTTCTCTCGTTTCATGTCATCGATGCTCTTATCAGCGTGAGTACATAATTCATCGATGAGCTGAAGCAGATATCCCGTGTCATTGCTGCCATTCATTACCACGTACTTGGCGCGATCTTGTAACTGGGAGAAGTCCTCGTCAAGCTCGCATCGCACCGACTCATGCTGTTCGCCGTAACCCTCAGAAATTACTTCCTTCTTATTTTCAGCGACAAGTAAGCGTTGTTGTAGCTCGATTATTTTGACTTTGAGGTGTTCATTCTCCTCTTGGAACGCTGCGAGCAGCTTCTCCGTTTCGATAAGTTTGTCACTTGGGTTGTCGCTATTTATAAGAGGAAAACGTTGATAAAAAAACTGTATTTTATGCACTTTGAATTTAAAAACTTTATATCTTGTTATAAACTTAAACATTTTTAAAAATTTTTTATTCCATCAGTTTAAAAAACGTAAAAACTATAAAGAGAATTTACTCGAAACTACATTTTCAATTCGAAGTTAAAATACTATGCATTGAATCTAAGCCAAATATTGCAATGAGAATTAATAGTTGTACCCTATTCCAGTCGACCAAGACTCGGAATCCGAAAACGACGTATTCAGAATCTTGGCACTGTCATCTTTGAGTCGTTTCAAACATGCATCGAGGTCGCTCTTTAAGATTTTCATAACATCTTTTTCACTATTAATAAGATCTCGTAAATCGTTATCACTGCCCACAATAGAAGCTATTTCGATAGATTTCGGTGCAAAATGAACTCTTTTGATTTTGGGTTGTTCACTCTCAAATACGGAATTATCCGCACGGGACATCAACTGCTTTTTGAAAACTTCACTAATAAGAGTGTTATTCAACTCTTCTTCACAATCGACAAAATAGTCGATTAATTGGCTGACCAAACCTTTCAGTGTTGCACATGTTTTATGTAGTGTATCTCTGATTTAAAAAAAAAAAATTTATAGAGTTAAAATTAAATTATATTTTATAAAAACTTTAAATAAATTTTCTAACCTTTCTTTAATTAAATTAGCTTGCAAAGATTCTTGAGTTTCCGCTTTAATTTTATTGATTTCCTCTTGCAGGGCATTAATAATTTGATTACTCTCTTCTTTCAAACGTTTGATTTCAAGTACGTGTCGTTCTTTTAAAGTTTGTATTTCCCTTTTTGTGTTGCTTGTAAATTTATTACGTAATTCTAATAATTCTGTAGGCCAGTTTTCATCCGACTCTGATTCTACACTGATTAAAGCCTAAAATGAGTTGACAAATGGAAAAGATTATTAAAAATATTTATAAAAATTATTTTAATTTAATTATTTGTAAATAATGGACTATAATAATTGAAAAAAAAAGAAAATCAAAATATATTATTATAAAAATAAATAAAAAAATATAAATATTTATAAAACGGTATACCCAAACATAACGATAGCTAACACTCCCAACGTAAATAAGAAATCAAGATACGAAAATTTTGATAATAAAAATAAATTATATCCAAATCCTGCGAAATTATAATGAAAGCATAAAATCATGCATGCAACAACTACCTCGATCTGCTCTTGTAATGCATTGATGATGTCTATGCGAGCAAGACCCACTTGCTCCTCGAGCTGACGGTTGTAGTCGGCTCTCAGTTCATTCAACTCCTGGCAGCTCTCCTGCGTTCCCATACTCGTTTGCTCGGTTTGACAAAACTACATGCGGTTTTAAGTATGATGACAATGGAGTTAGTCACAAGCACAAGTGACGAAAACAGTAATAATTGTATTATTTTATTTTTTTTTAATGGATTTATTTGATGCTTATTTATATTTGTTCTACTTTTTGCTTTTATAGTTTTTAAGTATGAAATAAGGAAAAATGAAAATCATGCGTATAATAAAAAATATAAACACCTTTATAAAAAAAATATTGTTTTATATTAATTATGGTTGAACGTGTAAAAACTAAGTTATATTATAAAAATTAAAACTGTAAGATTTTATAAAATGAAGCGCTTTTATTATACTTGAATCGCTAATTAACAGGGTTGGAAAAACATATTCAATAATAAGAAAATTATTTAACTTTTTTACTGAAAGTCGTAATTTTTTCAAATCAATAATAAGATAGTAAGATCATTACATAGTTAAGTGTCTTGAAAACTTAAAACTTATATCAAATATATATTAAATGTTTACTTGTTTAAGGATTTGACAAATTTGGAATTATCTTTTAATAATTTAACAATGACTTTTTATTTAACTAATTAAATGATGCCAACCCCATTATTTATAAGCCTTATCCAGCACCGTAAAACAATTAAAACAAAAAAAGGAAGAATATAATGTGTGTTTTACCTGATTGACAGCTTTTAGCAAAACGGTGCGACCAGATTTTCCTTTCACCTCTTGCAATTGCTTTCGCATGTTTTCTAATTTCTCCTCATAATCAGCGGCAATTTTCGCAATTCTGTCTTCTGAAACATTTTTTTGTTGTTCATCACGAAGACACGAAGGCGGATCATTTTTATCACCCTTATCTAAAACACCTGAAGCACATTCACCCATAAAAAAATTAAAAACAAAGGCATTTTTTTCACCATGTTAAACTTTATACATTACAGTAATTTTAATTTACACAAACAATGTTATATATCTTTTTTATATAAATAATTAATTTAAATCTAACAAATTTACTATATGAAGAAATAATAATAAATTTTTTATTTACATACCTACAGCATCGCCACCACCACCTAAACAATCAATTGAGCCGACACCGACATATAGATCTTCGGTTAACTCTTCGATTTCGCTATCGTTGTCCGACATTTTTTTAGATTGCTGGCTGAATATTTCTTCAGAATATTGCTTCTCCATCTGGAGGCACTTTTGTTCAAAGTAAGTTCGCAGCTCTTCCATTTCCTTAGCATGCTTCTCTTCCATTTCTATCCTCAACTGTTTCAAACTAGCATTGCCCTCCTCATAACTCGAAAGTAATTGCTGAAATTTTTGAGATTCGGCCGCAGCTTGCATCTTTAAAACCTTAATTTCTTCGCAATGCTGCTCTTCTTTTTGACGCATATTTCCTGATAAAATAATTGAAACGAAAAAATGTTCATAAATTATTTAATTATTCAATTATCATAGAAAGCATGTGATGAATTTTTATTTTTTAAATAAACTTTTATTTTCAAATTTATTTTGAAAGATTTCTTTTATAAACTTTTATTCTTTCAGATTTAGGTAACAAATTTAATGAAAAAATATGAAAAAACTAAATATTAACATACCTAATAATTCTTCAGATTCTTTGGATTTTTCTTCGATTTCTTGTAAGAGTTGTAATTTTTCACGTTCATAATCTTCCAGCTGCTTCCTACAAGAATCTAATTTTATTAAAACTTTATTATAATTGCTTTGTTTATGAAGAAGCTCTTCAAGATCTAACAATGAAGCATTTGATGCATTAGTTTGATTCATCAGAACCGTGGAATCTTCGAGCTTACTATCTCCGAAACCAAGAGTCTGATCCAACTTTTCTTCAAACATAGCACACTGCGCATAAGCAATTGCCAAACCATTCTTTAACTTATCACTTTCATTCACAAGCTTTTGATTGACTTCACTGAGCTCTTCTAACTTTCTGATGTATTCCGCAGTCTCTTCGTCGTGTCTCTTGATTGTTTCTTTAAGCTCGAGAATTTCTTGCTCGAATTCGACGGATTGCATCCGCATACCATCAAGACTATCAGCTGAGAAACGCTGATCATCTCGCATGCTGGTGTTCATTTCAGATTTAAGTCGGTCACAGGTATTTTTCATGTCCTTAATTTGTTTCTCATAACTTTCTTTGGCCAGATTAGCAGATTCCAGTTCGTTCTTAGTTTTAGAGACAAGTTCTTCAAGATTCTGAACTTTACGAATAAGGTCTTTCTCCATTTCTGTTTTCTCTTCTGTTTCATAGAAAAATTACTTAATCAGAAATGGGCAAATATTAAATAATATTTATATATTTGATTTACATAAAAGGATATATCCCATTCAAATTATATAATCCTTTTTTTTATGAACGAATAGTGCATAACGTATAGCAAGTGTAAAATTCAGTTTCATACTTACAATATGGAAAGTTCAAGTGTGCGTAAAACTCCACGAAATTGGACCTTACACTACTATACGTTCTACACAGTTGTATACAACAAAAATCATGCATAAACTTGTATAACTATGTATTCCACGGTTAGAATAAAAAAAATCATAAAAACGCGGGTTTAAACTTTTTTTCCTCATATGATTTACGTGACATTTAATGTGTAATACACTATTTCACGCTATAGCAACAAAATCTACTATTACCTAACATCTGCTTGGTTATTTGATATTGCAGTGACATCTCATCAATGGTCTGATAAGCCGTTTCATCTAATTCTGCAACACTAAAACCACTAAGTCTTGACAGTGATTTTTCTAAACTAAAAATTTTATTACTAAGATTCCTTTCATGCATCTGCCCATTCTCGATCAGACTTTGCGCTGCTGAATATCTCGATGACAAATCATCTAGCTTGAACTAAAAATTATAAAATATTTATTTAGAACAATTTTTTAAATACCGTTTTAATTATTTAAATTAGATTGAACAAGTTTAACAAAATTATGATTCTACCTTAAGAGATTCGTTTTCTGTTCTTAGCGTTGCGGCATCGTTTAAGGCCTGTTCTAAGGATCGCTCAATGCTTTCTTTAGAATCAAGAACGCTTGTCGTTGCTACGTACTTTGTTGTAATTTCATCTAGTTGTAATTTATGGAGTTTAATTTGTTCACTAAGAAGTTCTTTTTCGTTGGAGTGTGATTCCCTGCAAGTGACAAGATCCATCTTAAGAGACTCAATCGTGCGTTTGTAATTCGACAGTTGCGATTGCAAGACAGACATCTCCTTAGCATGACGGATTTCGAGGTTTTGATTTTCTTCTTTCAGCTTCTTTAACTCCATTTCATATTTTGCATTCAATTCCTCAAAGATAAAAAGATTAAACAATTAATTCTTGAAATATATAAAACCAAAATTTTGTAGAAAAGTTAGTCTTACTTTCATTTCGTTTTCGTGCTTAATATTATTAGCATTCGTTTCAGCTGTAAATTTATCAATAATCACTTTCATGTCTTTTTTTATTTTCTCCACTTGATCTTCATATTGTTTTTGTAACTGGAGTGTTTCAGAAGTGCTAGAATCATTTTCCACTGAATCAGCTCGAATCTTTTTATTAAGATTCTCAATTTGGTTTTTATAATCACTTAATTCTGTACTTTGTGTTTCTTTTTCAAGTTCCAATCTTTTGACATTTTGTTGTGTCTGTTCAAGTTGCGATGTAAGTTCAGAAACTAATTCTTTTTGACTACTCAAGGCAGTTTCTAATGCAGAAATCTAAAAATTAAAAAGCAAAAAAAGAAAATTAATATTATTCTTACTATATTGATCTATTAATTTTATTATTTAATCGTAAAATTAAAAAAAATAATGTAATAAAAAATGAGAGTATATATTATTACACAAAAAAGATTGACGAAATTAACCAATTAACTGCAATAACATTGCTTTTATTTGAGTTATATTACTGCATTTCTTACATTAAAAATGTAAAATCAATAAAACTAAATTAAATATTACCTTTTCATCAACTGCATTTTCTGCATTAGAATTATCTAATTGAGTTGAATTTAAAACACTAATTTTTGCAAGTAAAGCATCCCTAGAAGCTAACGCTTGTTGCAATGATGTAGTTAAGTCTTCGATCAAAGTATCTCGTTGACTGACTGCCCTTTGAAATTCTTGGAGCTTTTAAATAAAATTAAATGATATTAAATTTTTATACATAAAATAGTTTTACTAATTTTTTGTTGTGATGATGTTTTGAAATTTAATTTTTGAAATCTTGAACAATGGTCTTGTTTTGTTTTCTTAATGTTACTATTTTCAAGACGGTAATTCATCTATCTATGTAAACAAGATTAGCAAACTAAGTAGAACTTTATTATCTTTGTAAAACATTTCATGTAAGTTTATAAATGTGTTAGTTTAATGTATGTTTCAAACATTAAAGACAATTTAGTGTTTTGACAAGAATATGTAACAAAAATATATATAAAAGTAATTCCTTTTTAATTCTATCATTATAAAGACATTTAAACTATAAAAAAATCTCTATTTCTTAAAATAAAATTAAAATATAAATAATAAAATTAACCTTTGCGTGATAGGATCCAATAAGGTCTTTGTATTGATTGTTACTGTTTTGACTATGCGATGAAGTTGGAGAAGATGCATCGGCTCTGAGGTGATCAATTTCAGCATGTAGTGCTTCAACAACAGCCTCTTTTCCTTGCAGCATCTCCTCCAGTTCAGTGACTCTTCCAGCTAAGCCTTCCAAGTCACCATCACCTTCACCTTCACTCATACTGACACTGCTGTACAAGGTATCTCTTAATGCACTTTCATTATTCTGAAATAATATTGGCAATAATTATGAATTATAGTTAACCTTTAAGTATTTATAGTGTAGTGTATTAATGTTTTTATCAAATATATTTTCTAAACTTCGAATTAAGATTCATAGTTACATTTTGTTTACAAAATTCTGAGGTTATATTTTGAAACTTACGCTAACACTTCTTAGATCCATAGATTGATTTTCAACTTCGTTTTGGAATGATTCTTCATCTGAAGCTTCCTCTAAGCTTTTGCTTAACCTTTTATCCAATCGTTTCAATTTATAATTTTCTAGCTATAAAAAATATAAGTAATTATAGCATGAATTTCAAATATTAAAATTTTCTTTTATAATTAATAGAATCAATATTTGTTATACTTAAAAATTATAAAATATTACATTTTAAAAATTAAATTTTAAAATATGGTTTAATCTAGAGATCTGATTAATACATATGCTTGACTTCAATGATTCTAGAATACTAACTTTATTTCAATTACTAAGACGCACAAAGCATAAATTATGGATAGACATTAAAATATATTTTTGTTTATGACGGATTGAGCTTAATACTTATGATAATTAAAAAATGACTAAAACTCTACTACATTATTCATGATTACCTTACAAGTTCCATATTAACATAAAGTCCTTTTTTAAATTTAAATTTATTTATGAAAAACTTACATTAGTAGATATTTGCAATACCTTTACACAGCTTAGCTTTAATGCCATCAAGACTTGCCATTGTAGCTTGTAATAAGCACCACTAATTTTTAATTATAAAATAAAATTTGCATTGATTTAATCTCCAAAGCCTGCGTTTTTCCCATGCAAACAAATAAAACAACAGCACTTTATCGACTCCACTGGCCTTGCATCAAATCGATCAAACCAAATTGCAGCCAGCAGCAACAAAGAATCAACTATCGCTCAACAACAATCCAACTTACGAATGCTCAAGAATCAAAAGTACGGCCAGTCTAATCCAAGAAGTTCATTTTGGAGTGCCAAGGGCCTATGCACGTACTCTTATTAAGGCAACGCGCCTGGCTCTGTCTCTCTTTCTCTCTCTCGGGAAAATGCCTCTCTCGGGGTTAAATATCGAAGTCGACGAAAATAGATCCCGCGCTCGGAGAGCAATTGCAGAGCAAGCGCGAGAGAAAGAGAGAGAGACAGTTCAAGAGGGGGCCCTTACAGCATATATACGGACTCGGTGCACTCACCAATTCCCTGCCAGCCTCCAAGGCGCGTCTCCGGCGCTTATCATCTTCCATCGTGCCTTCCTCAGGACTTTCTTCTCATTGCAGCTCGCGGATAAACACAGCAGCTCCCACGCAAGCTGCACTCCTATTGTTTTATGTACACACGCGCGTGCTCGCGCTTTATTACATGATATAATTATGCAGCTCGGCGTGTATATGTGATCGTACACAATTAATGCACCAAAAAGTTAGCAGCGCGCTCGAGCTGCAGGCGACGTACTTATGTGTACGCGATTATATTGTATTCTCCAACCGTCGCTCTGCTCGATATATATAAGTATACATGTAGCTCCGTCTCCGTCTCTCTCGCTGCTCTCTCCCTCTCTTTGATTGCCGCCGTTTGGCGGTTATACGAGCGCGCTGACTGTGTATATATAGATATAATAGCTACACTGGCATATAGCTAGATAGCGCGAGCACAGCTGCTGCAGCTGTATGCGTCCTGCAAGTATAAAAACAAGGTAGCACAGATTAGCGTCAATGGCTTTTGCAGCGATGTTGAACTGATGCTCCGCTTACCTTGAAGACGTTTGATCGTTGCGGAGGAGAGCTGATCCTCGCGTTTTCGGAGCCGCGAGCTCAATAGCAGCGCGATCGAAAAACAGATGGTTGTGTATGTAGCTATATAGAGTATAGGTATGCGTGTCGTGGAGATTTTAAACTGACGCGCTGCGCGACTATCGTGTTCATGGGTTGACACGCCAGACTAGGAGCTTCATGATTCGCTTGAGATTAGGAGTAGGTCTGTCCGCACGCTATATGTGCGCGCGTTCGACCTTCAACGGTTTTTATGCGCTGTTGGTAATTTTGAAAAAATTGATTTGCGCGGAGGGCTCGATGGATGCGATGCGCTCGAACAATAATAAGCTGGATTCTAAAAATATCTCGATCGATCAGTGTGGGAAGGATGTGCTTTGTTGTTTAGTTAAGGGTCGGATTGATTGGATCGTTCTGTTGAAACTAAATTTTTGTTTTATTAGTTTATGGGTGGGAGTAATGAATAATTGATTGTTAATGTATGTCTAAGGATCATGGTGCATCGTAAGTATTTTCACCGTAAGTTACGATAAAGTAGCTACATTTTGGTGTTATTTAAAAAAATTGAATACGTAAGTGATTTTAAAGCAAGGAACATAATAATTTTTTATAGATATTGTAAAAGTTGACTTTTTAAACTAGTTAATTAGATAAGAACTATTTTTATGCTGAAGCTACTTATTGTTTAAGTGCATAAACATGCTTAACTCGATTATTACAATTAAAAAAATGTTCCATTTCTATTATTTGATATAATCGTTAATTAATATTCAAAACCAGCAAAGATAATGTAGTTTCGATAACAATCACCTATATTACGCAAGCATAAATAGTCATCATAGTAACATAAAAGTATCTCATACGATTTCAATCGATAGATTCCTACTCAATTAATAAATCCGATAGCGCAATCCAGATAAATTTAAAACGAAGCCTATCAAAATCAATTATAGACACTGGCACTATTTTCTAAAAATCCACTAGCGAACCATACTGAAACAAATACCTACATGCATTCCAACGTCATCGAAAGTGAAAAACGGAGAAAAAAAAAGAAGACCGTAAACCGAAAAAAGTTAAAACTTTTATACTATAATCGATGCCCCGTTTAAAAAAAAACGCATAACCCTCACTGCGCATGCGCGCCCTTCAACAGCTCCCCCTGGAGTCAGCAGCCGGAACTCGCCGGTTCAAATGAAAATTCGCGTCAGTTACGTTACGAATTTCAAACGACAACTATAGCTGCTGTGTAGCCCCCGCAACTAGCCTCGCCTGCGCCCTGCAGTGCAGTGTGCGCTTCAGCCGAATAAACAAACAGCGGCGTCTCTTAGCTCGCGAGCAGCGAAGACAACAGTGAGACGAAAGTGATAGAAAAAAGCCTAAGGATGACGGACTTTCGGGAAAGATACAAGCGAGTGGGCTTCGGCCGCGAGGACGTCGAGATTAACAGGGCTCTGAGGAGTCAGAGACGAGACGAGGCCCGTAGGGAGATGCGAAGCGAGCATTTCAGCCTGCAGCGCGTCCTGGAGCCAGATCAGGACGACAGTTTCGAGAGGGAAGAGCGAGAGATACAGCAGCAGGAGCTGGAGCAGCTCAATGCTGAGGAGGAAGCTAGGAGAAAAGCAGCTGAAGGTGCGTGTTGCTGCGCGCGCGGTGCATGAGTGGAAGATAACACAGCTTTGCCGCCACTTTTTTGTGTGGGGAGGGGGATTGTGAGCGCGATCCGGTGTTGTCAGTTTTTAAAGGGACGGTTTTTTGGGGGGTTTGGAGTATTTCGGGTGGGTTGAGGATTGGGGAAGAGGGGCGGAGTTTCGCACGTCGTTTTTAATTTTTTGCTTGGTTGTTAGTGTTTTGTGGATAGGCAACTTGTGAGATAGATGATGAATGATTTGAATTCGTGTTTTAAGAAATAGGAGTGCTGTGTTTGGAAATTGAATCATACTGATTGATTTGCAGAGTGTCTAATAATTACTTGATTTTTTTATATTTCTTAGCATTTTTCAAATTGATTGAAATTAAAACAAAAAATTATGTTTGTCTTTTATCAATATTAAAAATTAGAGTTCTTTAGATTTGCTAATGTTTACTTCTGTTATTAGTTTAAGTAAACATTAATTATTTTGAAGTACAATTTTTTTTAATTTATTGATTATTAAATGTCCAAAATATAGGAGATTTTCATTAATATCAAATATAAGATTCGTTTTATTAATTCTGTATTTATAAAGATTTATAAATTTAGAGTAATTTTTCCTTTGTTTTCTTTATGTTAAATATGATTTAATTAAAATATCAAAATTTATATAGTTTATACATAAAATATTTTGTATACTTTTTAAATGTTTTCTTTTTACAATAACTTACAATAACTTTGTTTGCTTTTACAGAAATAAATTTTTAGACAAATTAATTTATTTTATTTAAAAAAAATTTTAAAGTAAATACACATTGTCATTGTTTAACTTATGGAGTAATTAATATTATTTTAGAAATCCATTTTTTAATTTATCAATATAATAGTAAAATTTTTATAAAACTTGTTTTAGAACTTGAAAAAGGATATCAGAAACGTTTAATGCAGCTGGAAAAGTGGCGGGAAGAAAGGAACCGTAAAAAGCTTCAAGAAAAAAAGAAAGCTAAACCTGTATTTAAAGTTGGAGTGGTTCATCATCGTGTTTATTCTCCACCTCTTAATAAGGATCCAGTTCCTCCGCCACCACCTAAACTATGCAAAAGTAAAGAAGTTCAACAAGAAAAAACACCACCCAAGAGGGTAACTCGGGCAACAGAAAAACGTATGGCGGTAAAGGCTCTGGTTGAACATAAATTACGTGAAAATTTAAGATCAAAGAAAAATGACGCTGCTGTTCAGGTACTAGTAATTACTATAAAAAAAAATGCTAAAACATCTCTTGGTTAAACCATTAATTGTATGGTTAAAATTAATATGTTCATTATTCTTATTTTGTTTTTATTTCAGCTAAATTCAAAAAGTAAATTGCACAATGCACCATTGGCTCCAAAAGACCATCAGTTCAAAGCTCCGGTAGGTGTTACCCCAATTCCAATGTTTGGTAGACAAGCATTACAAGCCAGTAAAGCGAATATGGAATGGGAAATAAATTCTTCAACTGTATCATCTACAAACAGTGGTCCCACTAAAAGTTTTGTCTATGATTCTTCACAATCAGTATCTATAACAAACAATGACTCCATTATTTTGTCTCGATCCAATACTAGACGTTCTAAATCAAACAAATTAAATGTCTATCCCTGTGATTCCTCAATCAACAAAAGTTTGAATGACTCGTTGAATAATTCATCAGTAGAGGCAGTGACATTGAAAATATCATTAGATGATCAAGAAATGCTAGATGATCAAGAGAACGTTGATATTAATTGTAAAATTGATTCTAGCTTTAAAAAATCCACAGATTCTCCATCAAACAGAAGATCATCCAGAATAACTAAACCTCCACTTACTGAGACAATTTTTTCTGATAAAAAAAACACTAATAGTCCAAAAGATTCTAGTTTTTCAAATCAAAATCAAGCTAAACAAAAAATTTTAAAAATTCCTATAGTATTAGTTAATCCAGACTCTATTGCAGAAAAAAAAGTTATTTCAGCAGAAGAAGAAAGTGTAAAGAATCAAGAAATTGATCAATTTAAGAACGTTAACGTATTCATGGATTCAAACTTTTTAAGTCGTATCGAAACAAAGCCAGCGATAAATAGAAGATCTACTAGAATCGTTCCTGATGACAGTAAAATTTCTGAAAAATTACCGAAAGATGCCAGTTTTACTCTAAAGGATCAAGAAATGATAGATAATTCAGAAAAAGTTGATACAAGATATAATACGAATGAGTCGTCGATTTCAAAAGAAAACACTACGAAATTACCGGCAACTAAAAGAAAATCTACTAGAATGATTATTGATGATATTGAGAACCTTCAAAAAACGTCAAAAGATACTAGTTTCACTAAAAAAGATAAAAAAGAACCAAACAATCAAGAGACTGATGATTCTAATATGAATTCTAGCTTTACAAAACAAAATGAGACAAAGTCGTCAGGAAAGCGAAAATCAATGGTGTTACAGTCAGATTCTATGAAAGAAACATCAAGAGAAACCAGTTTTATAAAAGGGAAAAAAGTAGATCTTGATCAAGAAAGTATTAATGATAGTTCTAGAAAAATCGATATGAAGAAATCTAGAAGATCTACAAGAATGCTGTCTAATGTGACTGTTGAAAAACTAGTAGAAGAAGCCAATTCTGTTCTCCAAGATCAAAAAATGCTAGATAATCA
>JAPYZA010003788.1:0-14471 GCA_030522685.1 Eupelmus azureus | reverse complement strand
TTTAGGTTATCATTGTCATTGTAAATGGAAACGTACTTTCCACCGGGTATCAAGAAAAATAGTATACGCTACACGAGGCGAAAGTTAAAGGCCCACCACAGCGTGATATGACGCCCTCGGCTTCGCCTCGGGCGCCAACTTCACGCAGTGGCGGAACTTCAACTTTCGCCTCTTGTACCGTAATATACTATTTTCCCGAGAGAGAAAAACGACGACGAGAGCACGCTGCTATACGCACCGCGAACCAGCTATTCTACATGTCGACCGGCGCGCCGAGCCACACGGATACACACGGGTACACGGCAGGCAGAGAGAAAACACGCTCGGCAGCACACCTCGTCGACCATTTCCATATAAGCGCCTATACGGCGCGAGCGCGCGGCCGCGCAATGACAAATAAAAGCGCGCTCGGGAAAGGTTGCTGGCTGCGTTTTTCTCCTGGGCTGGTGGTGATGGTTTTGGTAATTTGTGGTTTTTGGTAGTGGTGTGTGTACTTTAAGTTTGCTTGATTATTTGTTAGATGATGGGAGTAAGATAAAGATTGTATTAAAAAATGATATTACTCCTGCACAACGCAACAATATTCATAAAATAAAAATCAGCACAATAATTTCCAAGCACACAAAAAAACACTTACAACTTGAAGAAAACACAGAGAAAAACCACTCGCGAAAATAAATCGCGAACCGTTCGTCGCGAGGACGGAATCGGCACTGGCGCGACGTTACCGTGTATATACCTCGTTCGCCCGCGAGATCGGCCCACGCAACAAGTTGGCACACTGCTACTCTCCGCGTTTTCTTTCACTTTGACGCGCTCTCGCCACGGCGAACTGTCTCTCGGTCAGCGCGTACTTCTTTAACCGCGCGAGCGCAGAAAAAGGAGAGTAAAGAGAGGAAGGTCTCTCTGTGTGTGTATGCGTACTCGCGAATTATTGCGTCAGAGTTGCCGAAAAAGTTGTTGGGAGAGGTCGTTGCGAGGCGAAGCTTTGTAGGCTCTTGTCCGACGCTGGGAGCTTTTTGTTTGGATTTTGGTACACGTGGGGGAAGTGTTGCTGGGTTTTGGAGAGGATTGGAATGTTTTTGAACAAAACGGGGCTTGTTTGTCGATAAGAGCTACAAAGCGATTGGCTACCTGAACACGCGCCCAGATAAAAAACAGAAAACGTCGCAATAACACGCCTAAACGACCATTATCATAATCAGTCCCCTCTTATCTCTAATTAAGCAATTATAACCCAGAGCAAAAAACATCCCAGCCAAGGTCCTATATCCCTTCTCTCGAATCAACCCGCTCACGTCCATAGCTAATTTAATCCAGAGTCACTATGTCACGTGCCAAGCGCGCGCATATCATTTTATGCTAACAGCCGGTACACAAAGGCCCAGCGTTACCATATAGTTCGCCGACGACCAGCACACTTGCTTATATACGAACGCTAGAAAAAGCCGGAGCGCCGAGTCATTCTCGTGCGAGTCGGCCGCTCTGCGTTACATGAATTCGCAAACGCAAAAAGAGAAACAATGAGAGCGAGAGAGTTATCTTGATACACTGGCCGAGGGCTCGGGGGGGAAGGAGAGCTTGGTTAGATGCGATCTGCCGAGTGGCTCGCTTTGCGGGTAAAAAGAAGAGGATAAGGAATAGGGGGAGACGCGGGATGTAGCGCTGGGTATATGTGTGCGCTCATTCATACGTCCGTTGGCTGTCCGAATTATTTTCTTGCTTTTTCTTGCGTGTTCGAGAGCGCAGAGAGCGAGCTTTAGTTCGTATTATTTTTTTACATACTGAGAAAAAATCGGGAAAGTTCCTTGTTTTTTTAGTGAAGTTGAGATATGATAGTTAAACTCTGGAATTCTCCTGTTCTTATTGGGAATTTTTCTTAGTGTAACTAGTAAAAAAATTGTAGAAAAATTAAAAAAAAAATTTGCCGAAACTTTATTGTTATCAACAGTTACTGATAAAACAAGAAATTTTTACCGATTCTTTTTCTCAGTTCACTTATTTCAACAACGCAAACTACACCTCACATTCGAAACATATTTCCAACCACAATTTCCAAACCCACCGCTAAACCCATACCCATTCCTTATCGGAAAACCTTCGCGCCATCCCGATCCCCACCAATCCCTCCCTCCAACCGATCAACCCAAACCCCATACATCTTCAATACCATCTCTCCACCATCTTACAAAAAAGCTCTTACAGAAACGAGGAAGAGAGGCTCGCTTGCGTTTCATTCATGTGCAAGAGAGCCAGCAGCCTCGGCGGTATCACGCGAGCTCAGAGAGAGATCGGCCCCTCTCCGAGTCGCGAGCTACTCGCCAGGCCTTGTACGGCTGCGCGGCTTGCTTCTCTCTCTCTCTCTCTCTCTCTCGTCTCTGTCGTTTTCTCGAGCGGCCCGTAGCCATAAATTCACGGGGCAGCGGAGTAGAGCGCAGAGAGGCTGGGAGCTAGAGTCCGCGAAACTTTAGAGGGATTTTTATGGCTGTTTCGTTTGTTTTAGGGCTGGTTTTACGGGGCGGTCGTTTGGATCGGTGATCGATTTCAGAGCGCTGGGTTTAGGAGCGTAGTTGGTTCGGATACTTGGAATTGTAATGATTCGCGCGTGAGATATGCGAGGAGGGAGGGAACCGGATGATGGTTCAGGTGTGTGGGTTGGACGTTTTCGGAGAAGTTTTTGTGGATTGTATGTGGTGACCAGTTTTTTAGGTGTTCTTTGTGGGTCTGTTGTATATTAATAGGTTGGTGTATTTTTATAGGTGGAGGTGTTTCAATTTGTGTTTGAATGACGGACTGGATGAGACAGCGTTTTGAATTATCTATGTAAGATCAGGAGTAGCTAAGGTGTCAAACAACAGTTGATTGAAATATTGATTTGACTTAATGTATAACGGCTTAAACGATTTAACTAAGACACGTATTAAAATCATTATTAATTTATATGTATAACCTATAATTCCACAATTACCAAACAATAACACCATCCCAACTGTAAATATAAACCGTTAACTATAACAAAAACTCGCATTCTAATCTATTCAAAAATCCCCGATCAAAAACCAAGCCCTCCCCCGCAAAAAAAACCCTGCACCTCACCCCCGCAAAAAATCCAAATCCTTCCGATCACCGCACGCGCTCATCCTCAAATCACCCCCTCTCCCTCCCACATCTCTCGGCGATGATTAATTGTCCCCTGAACGTACACGTCGTATACATCCCAGCCAGGCTCTTTAGCGATCGTGATTCGTGAATCTCTCCCCCAGAGCCTCCTATAGGACATATTGCGCGACACGATCCGCTCTCTTGCGGATATTCGATACCGATCGTGACCCGAGCGCCGCTTCCGCCTCATTTTTTCCAGCGCCCCCTGGTGTCCGGTTTTCTCATGGGATAGACGTTACACGGGCCGTTTAATAAATTGAAAAGTCAAGGCGTTATGAGAGCCCGGGGCGTTATTTATCGGGGATGTGGGACTAGCGTTAGCTCTCTACCGGCTTTTTCGTAAATAACGCGATGCTGGATTTATGTGGGAGGAAGAGCGGGCTGTTTTACATTTTGTTTAGAGAGCGGGATGTACGCTCTGACGCTGGATTTTCGCGAGTGATTTGTAATCGGTTATTTCGTTTAAACCGACGTATCGGTGCATATTGATAATATAGCTTTACAAAAACGTTCGAATCCAAATGATAACATAAACAAACGCTTGTTACATGAAATGTCACCATACAAAATCACGCCTCGTTATCGCGCCGGCTAAAAGCTTTAAACTCAAAAGCCAGGCGCATCTATGAGAATACATCAACCGCGCGTCAGCCATTAACCTGCTCACGTACAAGCTACATCTCCCACGCGTATCGAGGATAGCGCTCGGCTTTTCTCGCGTGTCAAACTTTAGAACCGAGCGAAAAGCAGACACGCAGAGCGCAAAGTGGGTATATATATACGTATACGTGCGCATGGAGAGAAAGATATGTGGGACAAGGACGCAGCGCTCTGGTGCACATTTCGTTTATACTCAAGCGCGCGCCGATTCAAAGAGATATGCCTTTCATTGCCGAGCGCGCGGTGAGATTCTTTCTTTGGTTTGTTGTGAGTTTCTGGGAAGACGTTGACGATGTGTTTCGGTGATTGGAGATCGGATTCGGCTGGGTGATGAGGTTTTATGAGATGGTAGCTTCGAGGAAAAGTGATGCGAGGTGTTAGAATGCTTTTGTAGGGTTTGCGTTTGATGTTGAAGTTCGATTTGATCTGAAGCTTTTTTGTATTGTGTGGTGCGTTTATATTGAGATGCATTAAGGGTCGTAGTAACAACTTTGACAAATCCAACTTTTATTTCAATTTGCAAAAACTTCAAGATTTTCTTCATTTCCTCCGAAATAAATCCCAAAGTCCCAGCATTCATTACCCAAAGAGCCCTCAAAACCTCACCTCTCAAAACCTACCTCATCCCACATCTCCCACAAGAAAACGTGAAAAATTACAACTCCACCGTCAGCTCAATCACTCTCACAGCGAAAATTTTCGCTCCTCAAAAAGCGACAATCACGCGCTCAGCGCGGCACGTCGAAAATTGCAGCAGTAGCCCGCGGCGGCGAAGCCGGAGGCAGCGCGTGGGCGGCGCCGCGACGATAAAACGACAGCGCGCGCGACGGAAAAAGATTTTTCGGCCGGTTATATAGGCGCCGACCTCTTTTCGCGCGGTCCGCTCGTAGTAAGCATGTAGCGTCGAGAGAGAAGGTATATAGGTATAGGATGCGGAGTTGGAGAGACGGAGAAAAACGGAGAGGGACGATCTAGCGCTTGGCTGACGGCTCCGCTTTTTTCCGAAATTCCAGAGCTCTTTGCCGGGATGCGGGTGGCATTGTTTTTTTTTCTGGAGTAAAGAGCTTTTTAGCGCCCGAGGGGAAAATGGGTTGGAGGATTGAATTTGGAGAATTATTTTTTGGTGAATAGTTTTGTAGATTTACTTCACCATGGTAAGAAGTTTAATTACGATGTTTCAAGTAAACAATTTCTTAGTAAGCCTTTATTATTCACCGAATAAAAGAACATATATGCCAGACAGTCCTCACATCAACACCATTCCCTCGCAAGCATCATAAAAAATAAGGAGCTCAACCGGTCCCTAATTAATCTCGCCAGCACCCCGCAAAGCCACGAAATTCCGTCTCAATCCCTAAAATTCCCCGAAGCACTCGGGCCGCTTCCTCTCCGGCGTCCATTTCGAGAATTAGCGCTCGGCGGGCGATGAGTACCCAGCGCCGCATCTCATAAAACCCCGACGCACAAAAGCCGTCCCTTTTATTTTTCGCGACTCGCCCGGCATTATTCCGCGCGAGACTCGTCGTTTTTTCTCTCTCTCTCTCCAGCGGCGCTTTTAATACCCGAGAACTCGCGGATCGTTGAAAAATCCGTCTCTCTGTGCCGGCCGACGTGAAAGGGCGGTTAAAAGGTACACGCGAGAGCGAGCAAGTCGAACGGAAAAAAGTAGTCGGAGGGGAAGGACAATGCGATGCGACGGGGGTGAGGAGGGAGGAGGGGGCGGAGTGCGTTTGTGTGGGGGAGGTTGGACATGTGCGCGTCTAGTTTACGAGTCGCGGCTGTCTTTGAGTTTTTAATCTCGGATAACGATGCGCGATCGCTGGTGTATGTATGCCGCGTTTCGAATACAAAAGCAGCTTTTATTCCTGCTCTGCATCTCTCCCTTCGATACACAATATTTCCACCTAACTTCAAAACACATTCCCGCTTTTTTCTTCTATAAACCACCACCTTTGCTAAATCCACAGCCTCACTCGTCGCACTCCACATCCAATTAGCCACTAAAAAGCATCAAAGTCCAAGAGAGCGGAAACGGCCATCGATCCGCGGCGCTTCACCCTTGAAAAGAGCCACACCACGCGCGCATTCACCCCGCGCAAGCATCCGCGTAGGCGGCTGCTCTCTCTCGGTCTTTCTCTCTGCCATTGTCTTGTCGCGGCCGCTCGTACGTCTTCGCTCCGTTACGTCAGCTTTGTTTATGCGCTCGCCTCTTCCTCGTCGTTTTGTTTCGTCACTTCGCCGCGGATAGATACCCGGCAGCCCGCCCCTCTTCCTATATATACAATTAATCGGGCCCCATTGTGCGCTAAGTCGATGAGAGAAGGCTAAGAGGGGAGAATGCGATGGAATGCGGCCTGGGTTTGTTGTGAGAGATCGATGGATGGTCAATGGGTTTTTGAGCGGGGAGGTATGGTGGTCTTTTTTTATGTCAAGCGGGGAGGGAGTTTGGTGAGGGAGAGTTGATTTTTTAGGTTTGAGTTGTGGGTTATGGTGGGGTTTTTTTTGGTGGGTGAATTAGGTGAAATTTGGTAGATCGGTTGGAGAGTAGTGGGGTGATGGTACTTTGTTGTGACGAGATGAAAAAAATAAGGAGTTTGAATTTTATATGATTAAGTATTTCAGATGTTAGAGTAAACCGTCTGTTCTTGTTCCGGACATTGTTACAGCGACTTCTTTTAGAGCTGACTGTATTCATCGTTGATCGATATATTTATTTTGAAAGCTGAATAGGCGGCGCAATTCTCGCCATTGTCAAGTCGCTATATTCAAAAACATCTATTTCTGATTGACACCTGCTCAGCTGTGACGACCACTTCAACGTCCTTTTTTATATCCGCACATGCTTCAACATTAAAAATCACGAAGTCTCACTTCACTCATCGATCACTCTTCTATTTATCCAAACTTAATCTTCAAAAAGTCTAAACATTAAACACGTTAAGCCGAAGTAACTAACTCTCCAATCTTGCTGACACTTCCATCCACTTCAGAAAATTCGCGGAAATGCCAAGATTTCGCAAGCCGCCATTAGTTAACCAGGGCAAGCTACTCTGCTTTCAAAAGAAAAGTCGACTCCTTATCTCAAGAGCGCCGCGATCAAGGCAATTTGCCTAATGCTATCACGCGCAAGACTCGGCTAAGTCGCTAATCCAAGCCGTTTAGCGATGTATTAGCGCGAAGACGGATGTCGAGATGCGCGCGCGCTAACTAAGGCACCGGTGGAACGGAAGGGTAACAATGTGGTTTTATTTTTTTTGTTTTGCCTTGTTTCGAGAGTTTTGTGTTATCGGGCTTGATTTGACGTGTAATTGGAAAAGGATGTAATTAACGTTTTTTATGTGTATTTTAATTTGATAATCGTGTTTTTTTTTAATTTTGTGATTCATATTGAAATAGCTGTAAATCTGTATCTACGTTCAAGAACTAACCGGTCACAAATATGTGCATAAAAAAGAGTTAAGAGTAATCTAACGCAATAACATTATAGATAACGCGCTTTTCGCGATTATTGCATTTTAAACGATCTCCGTTTAAAATATTACTTCAAGGAAATCGCATTTGAATACACGATCGCCTAAGCAACAATTTTCCTCTTAAAAACATTAACAGCTCCATTTATTTACAAATACACACCGATAGCAAAATTAAAAAAAGCCGATCACAGAGCAAGGTCGCGCCTCTCTCAGATAACCCATCTCCCTCCTATCCGCACCGGATTTCCCTTACCGATCTCCCAACCTAACCCCATGGCCCATCTGACGCAATCTCGGCGATCTGCAGCGCGTCCTCGTGACGTCAGATCGGCCCAGGCTCCATTATCCTGCCCGATCCTCGCAGCCTCCCCACCACTCGCCGGCCGTTTGGGTATTCCCGAGAATTCCGACGTCTTTTTTTCCGTACAAGCGCTGCTCTCCGCGCTCTCATGTGTATATAGGACCTAACGCGTCGGGACTCGTGCTCAGTCCGGCCGAGGCAGGCGCCGTGGTAGAAGCTCGAAAAGCGCAGCGTTCTGACGTTTTCGGCCTCGATAATCGAGATAACGCTTATCTCGCCCTCTCGGAAAATCGGTTTTCACGGAGCGCCCAGCTGACCGGCACACGCCCGGCATTTCCGCTCTCTAGCTTATTTTAGAGTCTGTGCTAGGTGTATTTTCGTGCGTCAAGATGAAAGTGTCGTGCCTCAGTTTCGGCATCTTCCTTGCCGTCTGCGTCCTGCTAATATCGAGCCTCGCCGACGCAAGTGAGTATTTTTATCGACGATCGTTTATTAATTTCGAATCGAGTAAGTCGAGCCGGTGTGTATACAATACTATTGTTTATTGATTCCAGGGCAATGGCGTCCGGCGGACCCCCGCTGTGGAAACAGTGCAGGTTCTTACCGCCTGCGGCGCTCGGCCGTCACTAATAATAGGAAGAATTCTGATTACGGGCATCACTACACGTACAATGGGAATTCGGGCGCGTGCGAGAGGCAGTACGGTAGCTCCTCTGATTACTCCGCTTTTGATTCCAAGGGCGAGTGCGATCGAGTTTGCCGTAATGGTTAGTATACTGGTTGTGATTAGTGGGTTATCGTTTTGGAGATTGTTTGTTTAAGTTATCTGTTGATGTTTTTAAGTTAAAGTTTAGTATTATATTTACAAGTGTTTATTTAGTTAGTACATAGTTGAAATTCTTGAACTTAGCCTACAGCACTCCCTAAAAAAAGTCTCTAAACAACCGTTTTCTCATTGCAGTCTACCACTTCAGCAAATGAAAAGCCCGCCAAAAAAAATCATCACCAAACAGCCATGACTCATTAGCTCTCGGCGCAGCAGCCTCATACAAGACAATCGTGCAAACTAAAAACAAAAAAAGCGAAGAAAACACGAAGCCTCCTTACACAGCGCTCGAACAAAAATAAAAAAAAACGTCCACTTCAGGCTTCTTTGAAGTGGAAAAAAGCCTCGACATCAGCGAGTAAAGCGAGAACACTTCCTACAGCGCCTTATCAGTTTTCCCCGAGAGCCAGCCCAGCTTAACGAAGCCGAGATAAGCATCGCAGCCGACGACACCACACTCAGCCAGGAGAACGAGAGAGATAGAAGCCCGAGCGATCGGTTGTCACCACACATATAGCGCGCTCGCGGTTTACAGTAAAGCGGGTCGTTACACTCGCCGGGGAGCAAATCGGGGGGACATTTACGACGTCGCGACAACTGGAATCGCACGCTGCATTTTTGAGGAAGCCTGCACGGCTCTGTTATTGTGGGACTGGATAAGGCGCGGTCGGGTTATGTACGCCTGCAATTGTATCGCTGGTAATTGGAGAACCGCTCGGCTTTTCTCGCTGCTTCGAGGTTGCGGCTATGTGCGCAGCTGGAAAATTAATCGGGGAATGCGGTTATTTGTGCGGTGTTGGGGGGAAGGATTGGTTAGGTATTGATTATAATGCGAGTGTTTTGAGCTGGTGGAGATTTGTGTGAGAATCTGGGCTGATGGATGACGGTTTGATAACACCTGTTTTTGCGAGCGATGTAAAGTGCTGGTTTGACAGGATAATTTTCCGAAGTCGCGCTGCCTCGTTGATGCCGATGATTGTACGTTAGTTTTTTTTATGGATTCCTACACCTCGACCAAATGCGTCAATATATAATTTTCGTATATTGGTTAATGTAAGTTTCATGTAGCAATAAAACTTTTTACGCAATCTCGTATTTTTCTTTGAAGCGTCCATTATACCATACACGAGAAAATAAACCTTTTTAATAGTTAACTCCCAGTATTTTATAATTTTTAGCTTATATTTTTCCAAAATTTATAGCTTTGCAATGCATTCTCTACACACTTGATTCTACAATAACACGGAATACATTTGTCACTATAAATCTCCGATCCTAAAAACTAAGCGACGCTCATTAACCCGTCAACTCTATAAAAAAAAAGTTTATCCAAACAAACGACTCCTACAGCCTCTATCGAGTCATCAATCTTCAAATCCGACCAGCGCGGCTCCTAAGCCAGAAAGAGCCAGCAGGCCGCCGGAGCAGAAAATAATCAAGCCGATGAAAGCTACTCAAATTTCACTCGAGCACACCGCGTCCACATCTCTCCCACAAACCTCTGGAAAAAAACGCGATCCTCCTTAACCAATGCTCTCACCAACCAACCTTGTCAAATCCGCCGCTCTCCTCGGTATATCCTCTCAGTCCACCTCTCGCACCTCAAGCTACATCCACACCTCGAACCTCGCGCTTACACAGAAATCCCGCAGCTCTACTAGCCACACTAGGAGCCTATCGAGTCCCGTTCGATCGCGCACCAGCACAGCGCCTTAAAGAAAAATCGCGGGATGCGTCCGAGCGCCGAGCGACGACTGAGGCGTCTTAGCCTGGGCCTCTCGGCGCTTTGCCGCGCTCTCTCGTCTTGAGAAACGGAGACAGAGGCGGAGAGGAGAGCAAAACGCGTATAGAATGGCACGTAGGTAGGGCCGAATCTACTCGGCTCGCGCCGACGAGAATAAACTCGACGGCGCTCCCCACCCGGCCGGCTGCAGCGCGGTAGTGGTGGAGCTCTGGATTCGAGAGAAGACGCCGAAGACGACACCTTCCACGCCGAGCGCAGCCGTTTCCGCCGCTTTCCCGGAATGTGGAGGAGCGGTGTGTTTGCTTTGGGAGAGTTTTTTGGAGGATGTGGGTGAGGTGACGAGGGTGGATGTAGGTGGATGTTTTTTTGAGGGTAAGGTTTGTTTTGAGAGGCTGGGTGTTAGTTCAGTGGAGTTGCTGGAGAAGTTATTTCGTTTTGAGAGTTTAGTGTTGATGGACTGAATTGTGAGAATGAGAAGGAGCTTCGGTTGAATGAAGTGCTGACTTTTTTAATTGTTGGTTAATATTGTAATTTATGGTAATTCCATCGAAAGATACCCAGATTAAGCTGGAGGAAAATTATCTAATTATATCAAGATATGCAGATGATTCACGGCGAGGTGGAATATTCAAGCTGGTTATATTTGTATCTCTGCGGCGCCGTAATGAAGAAAACTAGAATGAGCGCTACTTTACGAGTAGGTCATTGTATTTTTTAGTATAACACAATGGTTAAATATTATAAACACGGCCGCATAATTTTCAAATTTACTCTATCTAAAAAGAAAGAGATTCGCATGTAAATATTTACACAGCTAAAAACCATCGTGCGATAACGTTCCTGCTGATTATTTTTAAAAATTTCATACGACTTTTACAGCGCGCAAACATTCACGTCGTAATACTACATAAAAAGCAAAAACCCATCCCGACGTTGTATCTCTCGCAAAAAATGATAAAACAAACAGAGGTTCTTTTCCAGCTGGCTTTCCTGGATTTCCGTGCGTCATACCGGCAATTCGCGTAATCCTCACTGCAAATATTTGATAAATATTGCAGCGCCGTCACTTATATGCGCAGACTGCACCAAGTCATCCAGCTCGCCATTTCCAAACGCTCCTTAAAAACTCAAACACCATTCAAATTACACCAGCAACGAATTACTCTCACAACGTCAAAACGTAATCTTTCCAGCCATTACCTCTCACATCCATCCCAGAAAGCACCGCAAAGTACAATTCCACTCGGCGAGAGCCACATCGCGAGCCCTCGGCAACAATACAGCGCGAGCTTTTACGAGTGGCGCGCAGAAATTAATAAGCACGCGTAAAAAAGGCGTCCGGGACGAGCCGCAGCGTTAAGAGCGAAAGTAGCAAAAGGATCGTAAAAGTGCAATTACGAACAGCGCAGTGGAGAAAGGAGAGAGAGAGCGAAGAAAGCGGCGGGGAAAAAGAGAGCTTTATAATAAGCGTTTACGGCAGGAGTGAGAGAGGGAGCGAGTTGCTGGCTCTTAATTTTAGATTCTCGCGGCTAAGCGCGGTTATTCCGGCCGGCGGAGCCGACGCGCGTTATATATCGGCGCGAAGCCGCATGAAGACATAGGCGGTAACGCGCGAAAATGCGAGAGAGGACCGGAGAGAGAGTCAAGGTCTTGCGAGTGTGTGATGAGAGTGTGAGCTTGCGGAGTGGAGTTTATGGCTGTAATTGTGCTTTTGATGTCGGTGAGCGGTGTGGACGGGATGGTTGGTCGTTTTGGTTTTAGTGTGGGGGGTGGGGAGAGTAGTCTATTATTTTTGTGGGAGTATTTTTTTAAGTTTGAATTTTGGTAGAGTTCAGAGTTGATTTTATAAAAAGGGTTTCGTGAAGAATTTTTAGGAATGTTTCTACAGCGGTTGTGTATGATGATTCCTTTTGTTTATTCAACTCACTTTGAAATTCGTGCTCTAGTGCTTGCAAAGCAGTTTTTCATACTAGATTTGCAAACAGCTATAAAAAAAAAGAAAAGAAATTTACATATACTAAACCAATTTCACAAATAAAAAACATCTTTAACAACAAGGATCTCAAACTTTTAATTGAACCCAGCACATCGACAATCTCCAATAAACAGAACCTATCCCCACACAAACCCACCCATCGCAAAAAAGCCAAGCAAACCTCATTACACCCAGCTCGCTTATAAACTCCCCTAGCTGACACACTTTTCTCATACACACACTCGGCGCAAACAAGCCCGACTCTCATGTTCTCCACTATACGTGCCTCCACAACCATGTCTTGTAACTCTCAACTCTCTCTCTCTTAGCAATTTGAAATTCGCGCCGCGCGACGAGCTCATTTGCGTGTGTCTCCGGCAAACTCGTTAAGGGCGCACGTAAAACTTTGCGCGCCTAATAAACGCGGCCGCGAAAACCCGTTGTTGTCTCGCGCATTACAATGCGCATACAGCCAGGCTTACAAGCTCTTTTGCTTTTTCAACAAGTTGCGGCCGGCGCTTGCGCAACCTGGTGATTATGTCCCGGCGTCCGTTAATTGGGTTATCGGCGGCTCGGCAGAATTCCAGCGAGGTTTAATTTTAATTGACGCCGCAGGCTGATTAGGCATTGTTCTGCGCTTGAGAGTCCGCTTGCGACATCGGCGATATTAGATCGGCGTTTATGAAACCAGAATTTTCACGGTTTTTAAGGCGGGAAGCTGGATAAGCTCGGAGATTTATTGCCGACACGCTGGACAAATAAAGCGATAGCCGCGCGGTTATTTATACACATAGGCGCGACGATTAATTCATTCCAAATGCAAAACTCGCATCGCCTTGATAAAAACGCCAGCTCGAGATACAAACTTCGCTTCCTCGAACGCGGCTCGAATTGGGTACGAAAGAACGGCCGTCGAATAACCGCCGGGCGACGAGAGGAAGCGTAATTGCGTTTCCGCACGCGGCGGAGAGGAGCTCGAGGTTAATAGAGTAACTTTTTTCTCCAAGGCGCTCGATTGAGTAATTGAGATGGGAAATTGATTTTGCCTCGGTCGCGCCCATTGTCCTAAATACGGCGCGCGCACGGGCCAGAGAAAAGTTTCATGCTCGGTATCTGTATAGCCGAGGCTGTGCCTTTTCAAAGAAAGCGCAATAAGCGTCGTATCGGGCTTAGCCGCTTCTCGGTACTTCCATTTGGAAAAAACGAATTTTCTATATATCTAATTCGCTCTAATCTTTAATAGAAGTCGGCGCTTGAAGGTCGGCAAATAAAGAATGGCAAAGCGCGCTGATAAAAGTAGTTATCGAGCGTTAGATATATCCTTTTATAATACGCCCACGCAGGATAAGCGCCGCTTATCGGCTTTTATTGATTCCCTATAAAGCGCGCGATTCCGCTACATCTGCGATATAGAGCTGGATTAGAGAGGAAAAAACTTTCTCAATAAAAGCGCGCTCCGCTCGTTCTTGCTATCAACGCGGCTAATGAATCGCCTTCTTATAAGGCTCGCTGCGCGGAGTGTGTACCTAGGCGGGGGCTTTTAGTAGATTCAAACGTGAACGTGCCTGGCTGTTTGTTGTTAGAAACGCAGAACGTCGCGAATATGCGATAAGGGTAATTAGAGGCTGATAAAGAGATAGTGTGGACGGCTGGGTTTGTTGCGATCGCTGAATTTAAATGTTATTATGTAGATGTTTGGGGAGATACGTTTCCGAGATATGGCAGCCGTGTTTTTGCCGGTTCCAAAGGCGGACTTTATTTTTACTCGGAGCATCATAATATTGATAAGGCGAGTAAATATGGCCTGGGATTACTCTACCCGCGATATAAACGCTCTCGATAAAACGAAAATAAAACAAGCCTGTCGTACAAAAAATCACCTTTAAAACTCCATCTTACAACATCCAAAAAACAGAAGAGATCAACTCACCATCGTCGCTGAGCTCGAGGTTCGTGTAGCTGTCCCAGTGTAGTATCGGATCGTGATGGGCGCTGGCGTGGGGCACAGCCGGCGTCGGCGCAGGCACCGGCCCGTCCAGGCGCCTCGGGTCGTTGGCGAAGTAGAGGGTTACCACGCTGTCGGGTGGACACCTCGGGTCGTCGCAGGCCACGTCCAGTTCCGAGCGGGGAAACGAGACGACGTTCTCCGTTATCACGCACGTGTGGAACTGAAATGTTATGCGCGTGGGCCGGGGTTAGCTTTGGAGTAATTTGGCTGGGCGGGTTGAATGGGGGGGTAATCAGGGCGAGTCGTGCGGAGAGGTTGCAGTGCGAGAGGTGAATTTTAATGGGTTGGTGATGGGTGGGGGAGTTTTGGTAGGATTTTGGAA
>JAPYZA010003787.1:0-14475 GCA_030522685.1 Eupelmus azureus | reverse complement strand
CGCGAAACTCACTGCAGTTACAGCCCTACTAACTAAAAAGAAATCGACACATCATACATCCCCGTCGAACAATCAACTAAAAAAAAAGAAACCTCCCATTTAGTCGAAAAAACCAGTCGATCCGTAAACAATCGCCGAAGCGTTACACTTGCCAGCCTCTATTTAAACAATTCATTAGCCCCGTGTAAAAAAGGCGCGCGTATAAATTCCGGTCGGCCGCACTCGCATGGCGAAAAAAAAATCGCCGAGAATCAAAGTCAAGGAGCGATTTTTGCTCGTCGTCGTCAGCTCTACTGTGTGCGCGTTTATACGTAAATGTACGGGCGAGGAGAGAAAGAGAGAGAGAGAGAGGGGTGGGTAGCTCGCAATTACGGCTTTTGAGTGACAGATGCTGCTCGCCCGCTCGGCAGTAGTCGGAAGATTAAAACAAGTAATCAAAGCCCCGGCGATCGAGCGCTCTCGAGCCCGGGATGGATACGGATGGATGCGCTTGCCTTTCTCTCTCTCTCTCTCTCTCCTCTCCCTCGCTCACTCTGCTGTCACTGCCGTCATTTCCATCTTTCGCCGGGTTCCTCTGATGTCTTTTTTCCTTTTCGAAATCCCGTTTTCGGATTATTTCGTGGTCGTTTCTCGGAATTTAATATCGTAACGTTGACGATTTGAGAGATCGCTAATAAACTAAAGAAATTTATTTATGAATGAGTATAAGAATATAAATTCGATTTTGATTTTGATAATTTATTGAATTCATCAGAGCTTTAACTTCTTTAATAACTTATCGGTTCAAAAACTTCAAATAGTTATTCTTTCTTGGGGGAACGTCATTTAAACCTTAAAAATACACTCACGAATAACTTTTCTATTCGAAATTCATATTTCTACACTTCTAAAATGAAATATTAAAATAAAGCACAAATACCCAACCATCAATCTACCCCTAAATTCATACACGATCCCAAATCAAAACTAAACCCACTCACAAGAAAATCATCTCCATATAACATCACCAACCTGCCACCACCCCCTCAAACCCCACTTCACCCCCATCGAGCGTCACTTTTCGCTCTTTATATACATACCGTCCATCCCGACTCTATCAGCCATCATACCATCCTACACACACATCCTCGGTATAAGCATAAAATAAATACAAGCGCTGGGGTCCTCGAAACCGCAGTGAGCGCAGTTGCGCGCGACCCTCGTCGCCCTGGCTTTTGTTACCCCCCGCCCCCTCGTCCTGGCGGAGAGGGTGAAAGAGCCTGTTTTAGGTGCGATTTAAGGGTCCCGGGACGCAGCGCTCCGGATTCCTCGGAATAAAGGACTTAGTGGGCCGCGCACGAGTCTATTAGGCGCGATTCGGCTCCGGCGAGTTTGAACGATGGGATATCTGGGAGTTGATTTTTGATGAATTGGTCTTTTATTGGGATGGTAGAGCGGATGGGGATTGTTTGTTTAGTGTGGAGGAGGATGTGATGTTGGTGGGAGTTGGTTTGATGGTTTTTTTAGAGAGGTTGTTGTTTTTAGAGTTTTTTTGAGTTGATCAGAATAGGTTTTTGGCTGTGATCAGATTAAATAGGCTGTTGTCAGATTGGATGGCTTTTATCAGGTGATATAGATCTAGAATTACTTAATAATATTAATTTTTTACTTTTGATTGTCAAGTTTTAGAACTATTTTATATATTTAATAATTTGCGCTATTTTAATATAATATATCTAAAAGATTAGCAACTTTTTAAATTATACAAGTAGTTATATATTTTTTAAATATTTGTATCACAGTTATACACATTGTAATTTTCCTATCTATATTCAAATTAATTAGATTTGCGAATATTTGAGATTTAAAAATTGAATTAGTTACTATGTTTATGTAAATTTTAGAATATCAAATTATATAGTCGTCCAAATATTCATTACTTGATAATAAAGCTTTGTATACAAATACTATACAAAATATATTCTACAAAATTTTAGATTTTCTGAATTGTTGTTTAAAAAGTTCTGAGAATTGATTTTATTAATATCACAGATATTTGGATAAGGGTGAATCTCTCCGTCTGTCTTTATGAAGAGATTTGCTATAATGATTAAAATAATCATTTTCATAAAAAACTAATAGCTGTTCACTCTAAATTTGTAAACTAGTAAAATGAATCTTTTTCAAATTTTCTTATAAAATTTTCTCAAAAACCACTGCGAAAATTTTCAAACTTTGCATAACACTAACTTGTTTATTTGCAAAATCTAAAGAGGAGAGCTATTACTTTTTTTATAAAAATGGTTATTTTATTTATTATACCAAAAACTTCGTTTAGACAAGAACAGAAATATTGGGCTAGCTATTAAGACATGAAATCTTAAACAAAATTATTTACAAAAGAAAATATTTTCAATATTTTACTACAGAATAATTACACAAGCTTTATTTTTTGATACTCTGACATGAACAAAGTGATAATATGACTATATTACATTTTCGTATTTGCGTCACATTGTTTTGTACGATACTGCGTTATGTAAAAAAATGTGCCGAATCGTCTAATTGCGCCATGACGTATTGCTTAATGCTTTTATTCAAAATGTGTCTCTTCTGCATTCTTTTTCTTACAATAAATCTTAAATAAATCCATAAAATTTGTTTTAAGTAACTTTTATTTGAAAACCATTAAAAATTTTAAACAAATTAATTCATGAAGCTGATAACAATCATTTTATTATACTATTTTTTCAAACACTTTGATTAAAATAATAGATCGTGCTAAATATTGAATAATATAAGATTCAGATAAATTTTTTTTATTATGACCAATAACACAATATTTGGATTAGATCAAGATGGTCGTTTAGTCTCTATGAAATAATGATCACGCGAATTGTAGGCAGCAACCGCTAATTGCTCCCCATAGTGTATACCCTAAATCCGTACACATCCCCGACTGACCGTATAGTGCTTCGAGCCATAAATAACTCTGTCGCCCGTTAAAGTAGCCACGCGCGCCTCCCGGCTCTTTTAAATGCAAATAGCTTGTGCAATTACATCTTCACTAACTCAATTTTCACTGATAGGGCTGAAACATTTTAAGATAACTGCTTCTTGAAATACACACTTTCCAAGTTTGCTGATCAGTAAAATTGGTGATTTTTTTTATCAAATGTATTGGATTATTGAATGAAGCTACTAGCACGCTCTAAATCTTTATCCGTCGGAAGCTAATTAATTTCAAATTAGATATGATTGATTTTATAATTGAGTTCTTGAGATTCCATAAACATATGTCCATGATCCTAAAGAAAAGTACTACAGATTTCTTCAAGTAGGCACCACTAGTGAGAAAAATTTGCTAATAAGGTGATGTTACTTTTTAAATATTATTTATTAATCCTCTATATAAGTTCTAATTTTATAAATGATTAGTTGTCCACTGATACCAGATAGACAAAAATGTTATTAATATTTTTGTAAGCTACATGAGGTCACATAACAAGTTAAGGAAACATTGCTAATCACAATAAATTTTTATTTATTCTTATTATTTTAATTCAATTCGACAATATTATATTTTTATTACATACTCTATAATTTCAATTACTTTTAATTATCAAATACAAAATTACCCCTTCAATTCCGCAACACTTTGAAAAAATTCAAAAAAACCCTAAGTATCATCATCACGCTAATCATTAATTAAAAACAACAGCCCAAACCACGACACTCACGCTGCAAACCCAAACCGCGTTTGATCTTAGACCCCAGATAATACACCTCTCGACGGGCTTGCATTCGCCGAGGTATCATTTTTATTTCACGCCCGGGCTTAGCTTTGAATAAAATATTCGGAGAGCCTTTTTCCCGCGCTCTTTTCGAAAGACTCGCCCTCTGCCATCTTTTCTTTCTTGGCCTTCTTTCCTCCCTCTCTCGCTTTCGCCGACGCCGCCGAAGAAAAGACGCGTGTATGTACACGGCGCATTACTTTCGCCGAGTAAAAAGTTGGTGTCGCTCATTTCCATGAAATACGCTGACCCCCTATATGTGACGCTGGGGATCTGCATGTGCACGCCAGCTCGGGTCTTCAAATGTATTCTGCAAGTCCGACTTGCGTTTTGCCGCGCGGCGCGTTTTTCTGCTTTGTGGGACGGTCTGGAAGGTAGAGGATTTATCGGGAGGCCGGAATCTTGAAATGAATGCGCTGGAGTTTCCTTTTTTACTGGGAGTGGGTGTAATATGCGTGAGTAGCTGTGAAAAGTTTGATGTTTAATTTCTTTGGGTTTGAAGATTACTGAAAAACTTAATACCGGATTATTTTTTGGTGTATGTGTAATAATTGTGATTTTAATTAAGGTAGACGAAAATTTTTAGCATAGCACATAATTACTTAGATGTATAATGAAAAAGATGCACTAATTTTAATAATTAAAAACTCGAAAAATAAGTGTATCAAAGTCAGTGGCGCATGCACTCGCTATTATATACGAACGCAAAAATAAGTATAAAAATATTACACAAGCATAATGTTTCTTGAGGCATAAATTAAAACCCTATCAAATAATCACACCTGCAAAAAATTTAAATCTCTTCAATCATTTACATCACCACCCGCAACTTCAAACACCTTACATCTCCCCATCCATCTATACACACACTAACACCCTCAAAGCGTCCGTCTTTACCAGAGAAAAATCCCATAAGCGCCCCGAGAATGCAGAAAAAATCCAGCCACACACATCCCCCCGCAGCCTCCTCCAGAAAAAGGGGCGCCTCGAATATGATTAGTCCTGGGAGAGTTCCGCGCCAGGATTGGATATCCGCCGCGCGGGGCTGGTGTGGCGCCAAGATGTAGAAGCGCATAAAAAACGAAAAGAAGCGAGAGAAAGAGGCGACAGAGGCAGAGAGAGGATGAGCCGTTTATCTCCGGCGTCGCTTTTCAGTTTTTCACCTCACCCTCCTGAAGAGCGTAGGAGAGGGAAGCATAGCTCCGGCCTTCGTTTTACCTTAACCGAGAAAATGCTCTCTCCTCATCTCCGGTTACTTTATCCCATCCTTTGGGGCGTCACCCGCGCGCCTCCCTACCTTCTGCGCCTTATTCGTGGCATAATAAGCTGTCTCTCTCCTTCTCTCTCTTTCGTCTTCGTCTCGAGTCGAGGGAGACTCTTGTACGCTTTTTTCTCTTCTTCTGCGCGTTATTCAGCTCGGGCGTCTTGCTTCTCATGAATATTTGTACGCGCCCGGGGAGAGCTCGTCGTCGCGGCGTCTTGTCAATTTGTCCTTATTAATGCGAGACGGGATATCTCGCGCTTTTTTTAATATTTTCCGCGTAAACGCCGCACTCGGCTGGCCTGAGCGGGAAAGATGTAGTGCTTTTTTTCTTTGCCTTTGTCGCGCGCCTTGTTGACACGGCGATGTCGCGCTGTGGGATTGTGATGAAATGTTCAGGTTTTTGGATTGGGTGGATTTATGAATGTTCGAATAATGTTTTAGGATTGATTGATTAGGATTAGGACATTTTAGTTCTTTTACTGAGTGGAGGTCGTGTCTTAAATTTATAGAAAGGTGTCTTCGGAACTTTTAACTTTAATAAAATAAATTAAGCGGTCTTCAAAATTATGTTTGATAAGACATTATTACCATTAATGCTTTCATATTATTATCACGAATATAATTTAAAATTGAATGTTAAAATATATCTTATTCTAATTGGCACAAGTTGGGAGGTGAACAAGTAAGGCCGTGGTAATTTATCTAGAATTTTTTTTCCTTTTTTAATTTAAGCGTGTACCCCATAGTCTCTTTTAACTCATTCGGCTGTACTGAATTTTTACTTATGATTAAAACTTTGAATGTTCATACAAAAGTATCCAGTATTTACTAATCTGCCTTAGTATTTATTAACTACCTTCACTATAGAAGAAACTCATAAGTTCTGTGTTCTAGAATTTAATTTTACAATTTTATGATAGATTATTTAAGTGGAAAAAAATTTTCTATAGATTAAGTAATTAACTTTTACATTAAATTTGTGTTATATTTAATTATTGAAAATTAAATATAAATATATCACTTGAATAGATTTTTTAATACGATATATAGTTCTTTAATAAGAATACATATTTCAAAAAATACTATGTGTTTTTTGCTAATATAGATTTTTTAATAACTTTATAATACAAACACGTTCAATTATATAAAATTGGCGCAATGCTCCGACGAAAATTCGTCGTCCTCTTCAAGCCACGACTTTATAAGATAAGTATTGTAATCTACGTCTAAAAGCAATAAAGTATACATATGAAGCATTTTCTTAATAATGTATAGGTAAATGGGAAAGATTATCATCACGTCATCTCCTTTTATAAAAAGAATATTTAATAATTTTAAATATGAAATTACTTGAATATTCATACAAAATTTCATATTAACACTCTAGAGTTTGGATTCCTCTGTTATCTTTCCTCGCTATCTTTTAGTATTATAATAATGATATTATAATTATTTATTAATTAATTAAATTGTATATAATAAAAATTGATGTTATTAAAATTGTTTATATAAAAACTAATTATTGAAAAATGTATATTACATTTGTTATTTTCGATAATGTAGTGTATTAATACGTTTGATGCATCAAGTTCACGCAGAGCTGAATTTCACACATAACTTTACTGTTATCTGAAAGCAAATAAAAAATAATTATATATAAACCGATAAAATTATTTTTTCTCTAGTATTGTCAACTATTTTACCTCCAGCTCTGCATTTTGTGATTGCATCATTAAATATTTTTTTTAATCTCAATTCCTCCTCGATTGATTTAGCTGCAGAAAGTATTTGACTTTCATCATAATTGCCATTTTGCTTCATCTATAAAAATCGTTAATCAAATAAACCCAGATAAATATTAATTACTTTTATTTATAAATTATATTATGTTTTAATTTTAACAAATACCACTTTACATTATAATTCATAAATACATACCCATCCAATTTTTTTATCTAGACAGGCTGTAAAGCAAATTTCCTCAAATTTCGATTGTATAAATCCCCATTCTGTAATAAATGAATGTAATCAATGAATCTTAAAATATGATTTGAAAAGAACAAGAAAATAAACTTTGATTATAAATTCTTTTAGTTTCTTGATAATATACCTGTATCCACTAAATTTTCAAGTAAACATTTTCTCACATCTTGTTTACTATAAGGAGGAATCTATTAAGCAGAAATAAGTTCTAATAATTAACATTATCTATGAATATTGTTACTTTTGTATGTATTGAAGCAAAGAAATCAAATAGTTATATTTTTCACAAAGCAATTCATCATAAATCACAAACATTTAAAAAGTATCTAAGTACTAAAAATTATATGAGCAGTTAAAAAATACAATTTTCTGAAATTATTAGTATGAAATCAAATGTTAGACTTTTGCATGACATGGATTTCGAATTATATTTACATTTATTGTAAACGTTGAATGCTTCTAAATTGTTTTAATAAGAACTAAACATGCGTGTAAAAAATACATACCGCATTTACTGCAATAATAAAAATAGCCAAACTAATTAATTTTTGCATTTTCTAGCATAGAAGAATTCAGCTAAAATCTTGAGTGAGACGTCTCCAATAACTGGCGTTTGTGCTTGATAGTTTAAGCTACTTATATACCACCCAACTTATCACACATGAAGTAATTAAAATTTTTTTTTATAAATTTATCTTCTTTTACTCTTTTATAGTAACTAGAAATAGTATGTTTAAAAACTTTGGATGATTTATTTAACTTTTGCTTTATAAATATTCCACTTGTCCTCTGACTTTAAGTGATAACACACAATTCCTCATTCATATTTTTTTGCTAAAAAGAAAGTGCATGAATTTTAAATGAAGTTGTGTTATAGACTACGTTTTTAGCTTTATTCGTGATATTTTACGTAAAACTTTTCCTTGATAGTAGCCTTGAAATATAATCACTTCCTAAACACCGCAACATGGAAAACAATGTTCTTCAATAGAGTTTAGATTTCGAAAGCTATTAATCTTTTGATGTCGTAAGATAAAATATGTGGGATTAATATTAATTTAATTAAATTTTTTTTTATCTAATTAATGAAAACATTTTTTGAAATTATTAACAATATATTTATTATAGTAATAAAATATTCAAATATAATATTGAATACTCTATTAAATCCATCAAAATTTGCTATAAATAAGGAAGTGAAAAAATGTTATATATGTGCTACTTTAGATAATAAAAGGTGGTGGTGTAATTATTCTGTGAAAACATCCAGCCATTTTGCAGGAATCATTTCCAGCTAAAAAGAATTTAATAAATTATTATTTTTTTATCAAGCTTTTATGCGAATGAGTTGATTACAAAATTATATAAACATATATACCTTTAGGTTTACATGCCTTATTCACACTAACTAATAACTTTCTTAAGGCTTTTTTAAGTTTTGGATATCTTATACCAAAGAGGAATTGTTTGATATCGTATGTTCCATTCTGCTTCATCTAAATTAATTTATAATATTTATTATTAAATACTATTAGGTCATGTCCTAAGTCATTTTAGTCTTTTGTTTCAAATTAAAAAGTAAAATCCCAACAAAATGTATGACTATCTTTTTACTATTATGATATACTATTATAGTATGCTAATAACTTGTTCATATGTAATTTATCTTTTTTCAGTTATTCATTATATTACTATTATTTTACAGTTATTAAAAAACGAAAATATTGATTCCTCTAAGGCTACAACAATTGGAAGTTCAAATCACTAAAGATTAAAAAATTATTATTGATTCTACATTCTTTCTTAAAAACTTTTGAAAAATCTTCCAAAAAGAACACGAGAACTTAGGGAGATTTTTAATAAATATACGTACCAGACCCTTCTTTTTATCCATGCAAGCATAGATACAGTTTTCTTGATCTTGTGTAAGATTTTTTATTGTAGATTCCACTGAACCTGTAAATTTTTGTTTTTAATATCTATAACTGATTTTCCTATAATTAAGTGTGTTTTAATCAACCTGAGTAGGCTTTATGTTCTTTGATGCAATCTATTGCATATTGGTCAATTTGGTCAGGATCCAAAAAAGCCTGAAAAAAATATTTGATTAAGAAAAGAGTAAGTCGTATAAAGGTACAATATTGTTTTTCGCGTCATAAAAAGTACATTAAATTAATCAACTTGCTAAATATAAAAAAAAATAAAATAAAATTTTTAAAAAAAATTGTGCAAACAAAAAATTAAAATTAAAATCCTACTGTGCAAAGTACGATGGTGAAAATGCCCAAAATAAAAAGAATTTTCATACTGAATAATTAAAAATGTTTTCAATAACTAGAATGTTCTTCCTTACAAACGTAAGAAACCACTGATGAGCAAACTTTTCACAGATTGCTCAAATCTTAATTTAAGCTATAAAGATTAGCAAAATAGACAAAATAATATCTCTCAAGAACTGTCAAAACTTTCGTCTTTAATCGTATTATTTATGTCAGACGAACGAATTTACTGGAATCACTGAATCATTCCATATGTCAGCAAATTATGTCCACTACAGATATCTGTTTTATCATAATTATATCTAGTAATTTTTTAAAGAAGAAAAACAAGATTTGCTTAATTATGTTTATTTATTACACAGAAATTAAACAATTCTATTATTTAATTTTAACAAAACTTTTAACAAAATTTCTATTATCGTTTCCAATTAACATTTATTAACAAAGAAGTTTACTTCATTACCCATTGAACTTATCTATAGTATATCTACGTAACAATATAAAAGGTTTAAATCCTAAAATATTTTGTAAAAAAATAAATAAATTGTTTTTATTTTTTATAACGAAATATTTTAAGAGATTTAAAATCCAAAAATGACATTTTTTATTTTTTAGTATATGTATTTTAGTATTTAGTATTTTAGTAAATAATTGCAACAAACAGATATTTTGCTCTCCAAAGGAAAAAATACCTACTGTTTCACTCCCTTTAAATAGAAATTTCTTTTATTGCTATACAAAGTTTTATTGCTATATACTAATTCATTTATTGATTTAAGAAACATATCTACAAAAAATGTTTATTTTTGTCAGTTAACTATTTTATTGATTTAAAAAATATTTACTAAAAGAATTTTAATAAACAACGGACAAAGCGAGTTCTCTATGTCATCACAAATTTATTAAGAAGATTCTTCTTAATAAATTTGTGATGACATAGAGTAAATATTAAGTAATGGTTAAAATTAAATCTTTTTAGATAAGTTTAAGAAATATTATGGTTTTCTATAGACTTACATTCAAATAGATCAGATATAATGACCCTTCAGTATAACCTATTTTCCTTCAAGTATATAAAAATCTATATTTTCAAAGGCTAGTGAATTCATTAGCAATTATTTATGAATATAAATTAAACGATTTCTACGTTTTTACATTAAACGTACAATAAATAGATTACTTAAATATTATTATACTAATTATATTTGAGTCAATACTGAATTTTGCAAAAGAAAATTATCCATCTGTATATTTCATATACCCTTCGAAAAAAATTTTTTATGCTATTTTTTTATGGTTAAAATTTTGTATTGTAAATATTAAACATGTATTAACTCTAAGTATTTTATTGATTGAAAAATATTCACTAAAAGAAATTTTCAACACAATTTAAAAAGTCCTCTTCTGATATACATTTTTTTTACATTTACATAATCAATTAAATATCATCACTATTAATTTTATAACACAATTTTAGCAATAAATGTATTAGAAATATTTGATAGTTATGAAATTGATATACGTGTTAAAATATTTTTATTTGTATACGCTTTGTCATACTCTTGGTGCTCAACAACAATCCGATTTAGTTGAAAGTTTATCACAATATGTAAAAAAGCAAATCGTAATTATTGTCGATGCCAAAACATCATTTTTCTCCGATTATTTTGGTATTATTAACAAAATTATTAATATATTTCCATCGAAAATATTTGATAAAACTGATTACATATCTACACATATTGATAACGTTTTTGCAAGTACAGATGACTTATTAGTTCAAAAATATCAGCATAACGTTCTAAAAATTATTTTTATTAATAAATATTCGATAAAAACAGTTATTCAAGAACTATCAAAATATATTGTTTTATTGCATCAATACGTTGATAAATCTACAAAACCAAAATTAATTATTATTGTTTGTAACGAACTCGGAAAAGTTAATATATTGGAATTTTTTCACTTAGCTTGGCAATACAAATTCTTGTACATTACTGTAATAGAAATTTCTGGAAATAATAAAAATAATACAAGTAATATGTTTGTTTCTGATAGATCAGTTATAAAGACTCATCAGTATAACCCATTTTCTGGAGATTATAAAAAATCTACATATTCAGAGGGTAATGAATTATTTATGGATAAATTAAACGATTTCTATGGGTTTACATTAGATGTAGGATATGTAGATTACGTAATATTTTGTCACGTAGAAAATTATAATGTTTCTAATAATATGTGGGATATTATGGACGGTGCAGATGTTATAGTGTATAAATCGTTGACGAAATTATTAAATTTCACAATTAATGTTAAAGCTGCATTATCAGATAATATACTTTTAAAACAGTTTAACGTTTCTTTAGTTGATGTAAATAATGATGATCATATCGCTATTTTTAAATCTATTGATCTTTATATAAATTTCTTTTTCTCAATTGGATATGATCTGCTTATGTCAAAATATGAATTACAGTCAGGTGCTCTTTTACTTTCTGCACCGGAACATGTAATAGTAAAACAATATGGTATATATGAATCAGAAATATCATTTAATATTAAAGTTGTAATAACTCTAAGTTTAACGTTGATTCTTATTGTTGGTTTGACTCGACTTTTAAATTTTGATAATCGATTTTGGGCTTTTTTTAATATTTGTAATATTTTGATTGGAGTACCAATTTTGTTGCAGCCTCGTAAAAGTGTTCAGAGAATTTTTTTCTTGTGTTTAATTCTTTTAAATTTTACATTTTTGACTCAAATCTTAGACAATTTATTGAAGATTCAATTGAGCAAACGAACTTTTTTAAATTTAGAGACCTTAAACGATCTAGTTGAATTTAAGATAAAACCTCATGTAAGTAATGATACGAGAAATAGTGGTCTCATCAGTAATGACTTAACTTTGCAAAAATTTATGTCAAATGCAATTGCGATGAAACATGTTGATGAAACACAGCTTTGTATAAAACATTTGCTTCAAGACAGTAAAAATGTAACTGGATGTGGGATCGATTCACTCCCTGGCCGCTTCCTAGCTGACAATTTTGGAGAAACTGACAATAGGCAGTGGATTATAAATTTCATCGAAGAGCCAACCGTTCAAATTTGGGCTTCTATGAGGCATTCTAAAACCTCACCATACCTACACCGTTTTGATATTTTTTTAAGGCGCTTCTTTGAATCAGGACTTTATGAACATGGGGTTGATCAATATTTTAGAAGATATGCCTTACAACAAAAGGAAATCTTCAAATTCAAAGAATTAAAACTATCGAGGTTCCATCGATATAATGATGATAAAAGTCAATCATCAATTAATAAATTTATTTATGGTTATTTAATAGGATCATTAATTTCGGTTTTAATTTTTTTAATAGAGATAACGTGTGTTTATTCAAAAAGACAAGTTTAATATTATTGAAAATCATTTTGTTTTGTATTGAATGCATATGCTGCTGAAAGCTGAAGAACATTGGTTTGTAATGAACATTGGAAATAAAAAATTGTATTATAATATTATTTGGTGGCGAATCAAAAAAATTTGTTTGTAAATAATACCATTAAAACTGTAATAAATGACATTTTAGGCACTTATCTGAAATGAAGAAATATTTTTAGTTCAACATATTTCGCCCTTTTTTTATACTTTTACATAAACCTAGTCTTGATACAGTAAAATCGTGTAGTAAGCTTTTCTTAATTAATGAGATTACGATTACAATTTCAATTTATTATATTATACTATCTACATTACAATTTATTTACAAATCAATCAATTTATTTCAATCAACAGACTCAGCAAATCCAAAAGTTTGTATCAATAACTAAGACGTTTAATTTATTGAAGCAATATTATATTTACATATTTAGTGCGGTGGCAACTAGAAAGCAACAACTTAAAACCATTTTTACTTCAGTTTTAAACTCTTTATATTAATTTATGAATGACAGTGTATTATATACACATACATTTATATAGTACTCTTAATTGTTTATTTCTATGTCTTATCTTCAATATAGTCATTCTGCAATGTTTATAGTATCAAGTTTTTAGAATTATTGAATATTATATAATCTAATTTATTTTTATGCTCTAAGGAAAAATTATGCAGCGATTAAGAAAATTAAAAAAAAAAATTTTAAGAAGATGAGGGTGAATCATGATTTATGAAATAAGTAATTCAAAATTAAACAGTTTTTAAACCATAATTATATAAAAATAATTACAAAACTTTTTTATTTTCAAATTAAGTATATTGTTTGATTTCACAAATCTTACACCATTTGTAAATCATCAAAGTGGGAATAATAAATCACTATACAATCTTGAGATAAAATAATGAGTGAGAAACCGGCTTGTAACTCTACAAGCGCCTACATTACACTCGTCATTTTTACCTGATAAAATAATAACATAAAATCAATTACAATAGAAATATTAAATTTTTAATTATAATTAAGTTCATTGATTCTTTGTTGCTTACCTTCAACCAGGCAGTCTTCTTTCGAGCCCAAATTGTCACTCCCAAATTTACCGCTATCATGCTATAAAAAAATTGGTATTGTACTGTTTACAATGTTATTTTTTGAAGAAATAAAAATGTGAATTAAAATGTCGGTGATTTTATAGAAAAGTTTATTAATATATATATCGACTATTTCAACTAACTATTTAATTATTTCAACAATTTAGCAGTTAATTCGACTGGCTCTGAGATACTGTTAATGTAACTGAGATGCAACTAAATCGACAGAACCATCTATTGTCTATAGAATATGCAATCGGGCAGTACTTGTATTAAATTAACTAATAATTTTTTTTAAATCGTAATTATTTACCATTACTTTTCCCACGCAAGCCAAAGCACAATTCCATTGATGCTTATTAGGTGGTTCGGTACCTAAGCTTTTCCAACCTATTAAACACAGAAATATGAATTATGAAAAAATTATTTACTTTCAAGTTATTATTAAATATAAATCTTGAAATATCTAGCTTTTCTATCTACAATTAGAATCTTAGAAAATTGAAGAGAAAAAGTATTAAACTTTTATACCGCACAAAATACATCACACTGAAAAAAATATTTCTTTAAATCTCCAAATTCAACTGAGCTAAAACTCCGTTGATATATGAAAAGGAAAAACTCCGTAAAATATCGGAGAAACT
>JAPYZA010003786.1:0-24198 GCA_030522685.1 Eupelmus azureus | reverse complement strand
ATTAATTAAAGGATAAATAGAATAATAGGATAAATACATTAATTGAAAATTGTGGGAAAAAAATGTGTAAATTGCAATTAGTATTTAAAATGATATTATATGTACAAAAACCTTTTTCACTCAGAAACCATACACTGAGAAATGAAATGCAATTGCATTTGTTTAGACTGAATTAAAGGCCTAGAATCATACAGAAAAACTAAATATTGATAATAAACTTTGCTACCTGCTCAAGTAACATTAATGTAAATAGATTTTCTGTTTACAGTAGTTTACTCCTATCAAGAGCCATCGATTTTTCTCAATATTTAATCATACAATGCGTTACCGTTATACGTTTATTCTAATCGGCATAGGCCTATATAAGATAAGGAGCGCCAACTCGGCTGGCCTAACGCGAGCGCCGGCTAAAAAAATAACGAACACAAACGGATCGATTAGCCTTTAAATAAATAAAAAGATACGTTGTCTTTACTCTCTGAAAGAAAAACATAGCGCTCGAACAAGGCGAGCTCTCCCCCCCCCCACAGACTCAAAAAGCTTATCCCAAAAATGCAGCTCTTGTTTTTATGAATACGTATAGCTATACACCTACGCTACACACACACGTACACACGGGTCAGTAGCGATTGCGCAATACACGGCTCATCTTTAACAGCTGCTCACTGCGCGCAGTGCCTGGCTGCTGCTGCAGCTCATCGCGACTTCTTATACGCTATCCTCGGCAAAGCTGCTGCATTTCGCGCGTTCACCTCGTGCGTATACGTGCAGGGAAACGTACTCACGGCCACTCGAAGCACGCGAATCGACGCTCATTGAATCGATCGCGTAGCATATATACCTATATACATACACCGCAGCGTAAGGCGAAACAAATGAGCCGCTTCGTAGCTCGCGTCATTTCCTCCTTGGGACGCTCGACGAGCGCTGCATCAGGCTACTCTTCATCCCGGTGCTTTCACGCCACTTTGCAAAACATGGTTATCTCGGTGAGTTGATTTTCTTGGCTCGACGCGGCTTTCATTCGGAGGGCTTCCGATGGTGTTGTAGTTGTCCTTGTATGAATCTTAAAAATGTGTGTTGTCATTGTTCCGGCCGAGTGCATCGACCGTAGCGCAATGGCCTGTAGGCTTGAAAACGAGTAATTCGCTGCTTTTTACTGGATTTATTTATAATTTAAATGAGCTATCGTTCGTTGAGCCAATGAGATTTTAAGCAATTATGTTTTTTGAAGATGTAGAATATTTTTCAAGCTATTTTCTAAGCGCGGCAAAGTGTAAATCAATAATTTATATATTATTTGACTTGATAGGTGGGCGATAAACTTCCCTCAGTTGATTTGTACGAGGACACACCAGCCAATAAAGTAAACTTGGCTCAACTTTCTGCGGGAAAGAAAATCATTGTTTTTGCGGTCCCTGGTGCTTTTACTCCAGGATGTTCAAAAGTAAGTTTTCTTTGTATAAAACTGTGTTATTGATATAAATATGTATATACCTATAATAAAATATTACTAAGATTGAAAATATTTAGATTCAATAAGTAAGCGAATACTAAACTTATAGTTTTATTTTATAAAATTTAAACTAAAATTTAATCTATTAATGAATTTCGATTTTACTTCTACTGAGTCTAGAGCATATATATTTAGTATGTAGGGACAGCGTCCAAAGTTTCTCAAATTTGATCCTCTTATTTTTAGACTCATTTGCCAGGTTACGTGCAAAAAGCAGATGAACTAAAATCCAAAGGTTACAATGAAATATTCTGTATTGGAGTGAATGATCCATTCGTAATGGCAGCATGGGGAAAAGATCAGAATGCACAAGGAAAGGTAAAGACCATACAAAATTTTTATGAAATAAAAAAACACAAAAAAAGTATATAAACTAACGAAATTAAATTCTTTTAGGTTCGAATGTTGGCAGATCCTGCTGGAGCCTTTACAGATGCATTAGAGCTTTCAGTTGATTTAGCTGTACTGGGAGGAAAACGAAGCAAACGTTATTCCATGGTTGTTGAAGATGGTACTGTAAAAGAATTAAATGTTGAGCCTGATAATACTGGACTTAGCTGCTCATTAGCAGACAAAATTAAATAAAATTTAAGTTTTATGTTTTACTTAACTTAAATTGAACAAAATGTCAGAAAATTAACTACTCTGATAAAAATAAGTAGATATCACTTGTTAGAGTAGTACCATATCAACCACTGATCAAAATGAGAAAAAAAAAACTATTTTAAACAAAAATAAGTTTTAATGTTATTACTGTATAGGACCATATGACTTGTTTTTATTAAACTTTACCAAATAATCTATAGGTACACAATAAGATTTATACAAGTTTCATGTAATATTGAACACATGTTAAATAAAGTCACGAATTTCAAATTATTTTCCAAATAAAATTTGTTTTTTAAAATATTTACATTGCACTTATTTTTGTTATAATTACCTAGTAAAATTAAAATGATTTTGAATTTTTTAAAATTATTAACAATGTTTTTTATATTTTATTTTATTTTGTTTTTCATCAGCTATGCCAATTTTTTTTACATTCATTTTATTACTATATTTATAATCAAATAATTAATTTTATAAATGAATACAAATTTTCATGATTTTCAAATAATAGTTAATTAAAACTATGAATTTGCGTAATGTTTTTCTTTAATTCCAATATTTAATGGCGAATGTATTTCTTGGACAATTTGTCCATTTTGTGATTATACTTACGTATAGATGACGAATCACATAAGTACGCGCGGTATCGTTGTAATTACTAATTTTTATGTTCAATTTAATTAAAAATAAGAGTAATAATTTAAACGTATAAATTCAGAAAAATAAAAAATGAAAAATTATTCCAACGTAAACAAATACACTGTCTGTTTCGAGATAATTTTAAATTTGCCGCTACAAACAAAATATGGAGGGAAAAATATGGCAACGCTGCGTGCAGTATAGCAGATGGCATATGAGCGCGAAAAAAGCCGTTTTTCCCGCTGGCGATAGCAAACGAAGTCGGCAGGTGTTGCTTTCTAGCGTTGAACTGTGAATTTCGGAGGAAACTTTTATTTTTTAAGGCACAGGAATTGTCGCTATTTATAAAGTAAGTAATGATATTTACGTCCTAACCATACATTTCCGTTAATTTAAGTGTAAAAGCAAATTGTCAGCCGCAAGTGCATCGCAAAGTATACGTATCGTGGAACCAACGCGTAAACAATTCATAGAATCTCATTTTGGAGTAAAGTTGTCTGATAAAGTCAGATTATTGAAGAAAAATTGATTTATATTTGCTAACTGTTGCTATCCTTACTATCGATTTTCTAAAATAAATACAAAATATTTTTATTTTTAACAAATTGTTGAATTATTTAAATTAATTTTCATAACAGTGTTCTAGATGGATCAATCAATGATAGTTGATAGTGGTAGAGAGTCGGACTCGCAAAATCATGGTCTTGCTACCCCTGTTAGAGCTCAAAAGCGCTTATTTTTACCATCAAGTAGCTCCAGTAAAAGAAGTCTATTTAAAGAGGAAAAAGCAACAAGAAAAGATGATGGAGCATCAGACGCCGAGTCAGATTTGGGAATTATGTCCCCTCTGGCTCTTACGGACCATAGTAGTTGCGACAGTTCACCAGGAAGACAGTTTATTTCTCCTCTCGCAACACCTGAAAAATCACCAATGATTCCACTGTCTAGTTGGGATTGTTTAGTACCCAGTTCTATGAGAAATAACTCTAATGAACCTATATCTCCTTTCAGTTCTTTGAGAAGAGCCACAAGAATTGCAAGATTTTCTCCAAGAAGAATATTTGCACTTTCACCTAAATCGAAATCATCTCAGTCCAGTCAAAATTCTCAAGCTGAGAGCATTTTGACAACTCCAGATCCAAATGATAAAACTTTAATGCCTGAAGAAATAATTCCAGAAACTCCTGGAAAAGAATCGGATTTTGATGATCAACATTCTTATGTAGCAGAAACACCACAAAAAGAAGAATATCCAGAACATAGATTGATTACACCTCTTGGTTCAGTATGTAAAAATATTCCAATCCCTAGATTACACAGAAGAAAATCCTTAGGTTCTTCAGATTTTAGTACATGCAAATCTCCAGAGATAAAAAAATCAAACTTAAAAAGAAGTTCAGAAGAATCATTATCACCTTGTAAAGTAAAACATCAAAAAGTTGATGAATCATGTTCTGCACCTAAAGCTAGAGCTGCATTATTTCAAGAAAATAATAGTTCAAATGAAAAAGAAAAAAAATTTACTTTAAATACAAAATCATTTTATGGATCCAGTGATAAATCACATAAACCAGTTGGATTAGAGTGGAGAGAACCCCAACATGATTCTAAGAAAAGACGAAGTTTACCATCTTATAGCTCTACACACAGACGATCAGGAAAAAGACATAAAAAAGGTGAAATTAATTGTGGAGTTGGTCATGGAATTAAAAGACCAAAACCAAAACGACAATTTTTGCAGAGCAGTACTACAGTGAAAATTGATAAAAAAAGTGATATTAGTAAAAATAATGAATCTAAAGAAAATTTGAATCCTAAAACTGAAAAAGTAGAAAAAAATCAAGATGAAACTTTGCAGTCACAAGAAGTAGATACTAATAAAAAGTTTTTCAAATTTAAACCTGGACATAATGCAGTTGTTACAGTTAATGACAAAATTAAATTAAAAGTTGCTGTCAATAAAAAAGATGATGAACATATTAATAAAAAACCTAGATTAGAATTTGATGCTGATGATTTAACTGTTGATGAACCTGATATTGAAAAATCATTAGAACAGAGCAAAGTTGCAAATATTTTAAAAATTTTAGAAAATGATTGGGCAGATGATGATTATGATACAATGGAAACTGCTGAAACAACTTGCATACAAATAAATAATACGCTATCTCCAAAAAAGTCCAATGTTATGCTGAAAAATTTAACAATGTCTCCTGGTAGTGAACTTAGTAGTATGGCTTCCACTATGAATATTGAAGATATTTCAACATCTACAGAAAGTCTTGTGAATGATTTACAAAATGCTAATAATAGTACTGTAATACCTACACAAAAATTTTATCCTCTGTTTTCTAAAGGCTATTCATCAGATTTTAATACCGAGTAAGTATTATGATTATATGTACATGTTATTTTTATACATTTGTTTAACAATTTGTAAAATCTAAATTATTATTTTAGTGATAACAATCTTAAAAAACGTAAAAGAACTCATTCTTGGCAATTATCAGCAAAAAATATTAAAAGTACTGAGAATCAATACCAAATAGATGCAGGTCAAAAAATGTTTGGTGCAACTCAGTGCAATGAATGTGGTATAATCTATCACATTGGTGATCCAGAGGATGAGAATGCTCATTTAAATTATCACAATAGTTTCAAAATTTTGAAATTCCAGGTTCTTAATGCTTTTTTACTAATAAATTTTTTTTATTATAAAATGGTATTTTATTTTTATTTAAATTCTCCATTCTATTTTAGGGATGGAAAAACGAACGGGTGGTTTATAAAGATTCATATTCATCAAGTCGAATAATTACAGTGGAGCCCAAAGATTCCAATATGTATTGGAAAAAAGTAAGTGAAGTTCTAGAAGTAGTTGATCGAGATTTGGGACTTTCAGACATGAAACTTTCATTCTACAGGGATAAAAAGGTATAAGATTAATAATTTTCTTTTTTAATCTTATTCAATTTTCTGTTAACCTTAATACATTATAATTAATTTCTAACTTTTTAGGTTTACATGTATGTCCGAGACAAAACTATTTTAGGTGTTTTAGTGGCAGAATATGTGAAAAGTGCATATCGAATGATACCAGAATTGATTGAATTAAATTGCTGCACAGCTGAAACTACTCCAGTAAAGTGTGGTGTTAACGTTGTTTGGACAGCAATGAGTCACAGAAGACAAGGCATTGCTACTAAACTTGTTGATACTTTAAGGTAATTTTTTTTTAACAAATTTAAAAGATTTTTTTTAACAAATTAAAAAAAAAATTTTTTTAACAAAATTAACTTTTTCAATTTTAGAGCAAATTATTATTATGGATATATAATGTCGGTCGAGGACATTGCTTTTTCCATTCCAACACCGAGTGGGAAACAATTTGCTGAAAAATACACCAAAACGCGTAATTTTAAGGTTTATAACTAATTTTGTGGAAATTAGCCTTTAAAATTTTTGATAGAGTATTTTTGTATATTTTATCATGTGAAGTTGTACAAAAAACTCAAGTATTGGTGATTTAAGTATACATTTCTAGTGAATCAATTTTAAAAGAAATGTATGATGTATATTAATCATACATCATGTGAGTAAAATTATATTTTTATAATAATTTATAATCAGTTTCTTACCAGTGTTTCAACTGATATTAGCAATGTTAGAATAAATAAATATTAACTAATTTTAAGATTATATTTGCCTTATCTTTGTAATCAATTTTTTTCTGTAAAAAAAATACTTTGCTCATATATGTAATCTTATAATTTCATGCAACCCTGACCAAAAAATATTCTATAAAAAACTATGAAAATCTATAAAGTATAAAAAAATCTATGAAACATTATGGAAAATCATGAATCTTTCTGAAAATCTATGAAAAACTAAAAAAATTAAAAGAATTACAAAAAATTATGAAAAATTCACTAAATTGGGACATGTTTTATAAATTTTTCATAGAATTTTCATAGTTTTTCATAATTTTTCATAAAATACTGTGAATAAAAAAAATTGTAAAAACAGTAAATCCATAAAGTAAAAAGAATCATTTTTTTTTTATAATTATCTCTACTTGTCTCTTTATGTTTTTACATATATTCAGTTTTCTACACCACCTGAACAGTTTACAAGAAAATGTTAAAAATGCAAAAAAATGATTTTTTTTTCACATTCTTATCTTAAAAAAAGAAAAGAAAAAATTATAAGCTGCATACTTGTTACTTGTATTTTTGGGCAAAACCCGTTAAAATTAATAAATTAATTGACTTCAAAATTTACAGAAATATAGTTCTAAATAAGACAAAGTTATAATACTTACGAATTTCAAACGATTATCTGTAATAGTTTTTTAAATTTTTTAAAATACAAAATCTAGTGTCAGAATATTGGTAAACATTGTATATTATAATAGATCGAATTAAGAACTACAAAATATAAAAAATCTATTTAAAAAAAACATTTCATTCTCTAAGTGCATTTTAAAAAACAATTTTTTACTTATTAAAGAAAAATTATGTATAAATTTTCTTTGAAATTAAAATATAAAACCTAGTTAAAGAAATTCCATGTGTACACAAAGTTAGATAAAGATATGTTCAGATACGAAACACATACAGACGGACATTTTAAAAAATATATATATATTTTGCATACAATACAAAGCTTTCCCTTTGAGAAAAAACTTTAAAATTATGAATAATTATTAATATTAATAAAAAATTATGAAAAGCTGTTTTTTAATACGTTTTTACGAGTATTCATTAATTTTAATAGTTTTTTCATTGAATATTTTTTTTTCCAGGGAAATATATAATAAAAGCAATAAACAAGTTATTTCACAATTAATATATTTTTATTTCCTTTCTAACTATAAAACTTATTTACATTTCTCATTTTATCACAGTCTTGCTAACTATTTTCTGTTTTTGTCAGCAATTGTAATGAAAAAGTCAATACTGGACGTTAAAAGCTACTGATTTGTCAGTTAAACTTTCTTATCAGTACATGATGAAAAATTAATACATAAAATCGTTTTTAAATTTTAAACCTATTATTTGTATTTAAGTTTTATGATATAAACGAGATTTTTGAAAATAATATCTGATAAAGACTTAACGAATTAAATCTATAAACTTATCTATAACATTCGTTATATTCTTAGAAAAAAAAGTTTGACTCAAGTGTTACAAAAATGTATAATCAACAGGAACACTTAAATTATGGTGGTTACCAACCACCGCCTCCTCCTCCGTAACGATCTCTACCACCACGCCTTCCTCCTCCACCTCCTCCACCTCCTCCACCACCTCCTCTGCCTCCTCCGCCACCAAATCTTCTACCTCCACCTCTGCGGTCGTCTCCTTCTTCACCTCTTCGTCTTTGCATTGATTCATAGCGTTCAGCCATTTGACGAATCTCATCAGGTACTTCCTATAATATAACACACATGTATTTATACCTTAATATAAATTATTTTATTGAATTTATTATTTTTTTTTTATTTACATTCACTGTTTATAAAACAATAAATTCTAGATTGACGTGATTTGATTTGATATTTTAAATAACATTTTTCGAATTGAGTAATATCTTATGTATAAAATAAAATTTATAAATTAAAAATTAATAAGCATTTACTATTACCTGCTCAGCTTCCTCTAGAATTTTTATAAGTTCTTTGGCTTGTGCCCAGTCTTTGCGTGTCATAAAGCTAATACTTTCTCCTGTACGACCTGCTCTTCCGGTTCGACCTACACGGTGCACATATTCTTCAATATCTCGTGGAAAATCATAATTCAAAACATGCCTGTAAATTATTATACACAATTTCCAAAATTACATAAAATTAAGTAAAAGAAAAAAATAATTTATATAAATATATATTTACGTTATGTCTTCTATATCGATTCCACGACTGGCAACATCAGTTGCAAGAAGAATATTAACATCACCAGATTTTATGTCTTCTAATGCTTGTTCTCTATCGCTTTGTTCACGACCTCCGTGAATACTTTGGCATTTAACGCCGCTTAAAGCTAAGTCACTTCCGATATCGTCAACTGTAGCTTTCTTTCCGAAAAATACAATAACCTTATCATCTGGTCCCATGCTATGAAAGAAATCCTTTAACTGTTTAAAAATAATGTGTAATTCTTAACATTTTTTTCAATAATATAACTTATAATATAACTGATTTTTATAAGGTACAAACCATATCTATTTTTTCTTGTTCATCAATAACATATATTCTTTGAGTAACAGAATGTGTAGCTTTCAAGTCAAGTGAACCAACACATACTGTGATTGGATTTTTCATATAAGATTGTGCAAGTCTTCTCACGCCAGTAGGCCATGTTGCACTATGGTTTAAATATTATTAATTTTAGAAATATTTTATAACAAACAAATATCAATGTAGAATTTAAATTCTAAACAAAATTGCTAACCTGGTCATAACTGATTGTCTGTCAGGTCTAATATCAAGAAGGGTTTTCCTTATTTGCGGTTCAAATCCCATGTCAAGCATTCGGTCTGCTTCATCCAAAACAAGATATGATACGCATTTTACGTCAAGTACGCCAGTTTGCACTAAATCATTAAGCCTTCCGGGTGTAGCAATTACTATTTCTACTCCTTTGGAAACTGTATTCATTTGTTCTTTACGATTTCCTCCTCCATATATACATACACTAGAACATTAAAATTTTTTAAATTGTTAATATAATTTGATTTTCAAAAACAAGTAAAACTTATAATTAAAAATAAAATATTTAATAAAACATTATTACTCACGCTTTAATGCCATGATAGTAATATTTATTAACTTCTTTTTCAATTTGTAAAGCTAATTCACGTGTTGGTGCCATTATTAATACCGTAGGGCCACTTCTCTGAGAACGAGGAGTGTCTTGATTATCAATATGAATTAAAGCTGGTAGTAGAAACGCAAGCGTTTTTCCTTAAAAAAAGAAAAAAAATTATTTATTTATTTATTATTAACCAGAAATTTTACAGAAATATACAATTCTTATAAAATACCTAATCTATTATAACTAGTTAACAGTCGTAAATTGTTTCGCAATTTCTTTCTAAATACAATTATATTATATATTCTCTTCTTATAATTTTAATTAATTGTCATTCAATTTAATAATTTTTTGTAATACTTTTTATGAAATAAATTAAATTGTACCTGTGCCAGTTTGGGCAATTCCAATCATATCTTTACCACTTAGAAGAATTGGCCATGCTTGACATTGAATGGGACTTGGTTTTTCAAATCCTTGTTTTGCAATTTCTGCTAATACATCCGGATAGTTCTAAATAATAAAAATATTTAAAAACAGATTACATTATACAAAAAAAGTTATTCATCAAATTTCTGTGGATACATACTCGAAAAGCTTGTTCAAAAGTTTGAATTGGATTTGGAATATGAGCTTCAATAGACTCAGCTTCAGATTCTTTAATTTCAAAGGTATGTTGCACCGATATGTCATTATTTTGTTTCCTAATATGTTCTATCATTTCTTTTGACATATTTGCCACTTCAGGATCCTCTATATAGAAATTCTTTTTAATGCCAGGATATTTTGCCCATTGTTGTTTTTGAAATTCATCCTAGAAAAATTATATTATTATTATGTATTTGCAATCTATTATTATTAATCTGTGATGAACAATACATTTTTTAATACAAAAATACTTACATGCTCTTTTGCTGCTTTATCCCAATCAATTATAGGAGTCTCGTAACTTCTACTATTTGTACTACTACTTTGATTATCATACGATGGTTCCTGATACGATTGTTCCTTATATGATTGGTCCTGATACGATTGGTCCTGATACGATTGTTGTTCATTTGACCGCTGTCCTGAATTTCCATTACATAGCAAGTTATCTATCATGGATTTGACTTGATTTTGTGCATCTTTAGGGCCAGTTACTTCTATAAGGGTGCTATCTCCATTTGTGCAGTTTTTGTTTATCTATAATCATAAAAATCTTATAAATAAAATAATTTAAACTACATTTTTTGATGAAAAATTTGTACACTACAAATGTATCCTAATAGTTTTTTAACATTATTAATAAATAAATTATGAAAAAATTATAAATAAATGACTTACATTAATTCTTGCTCCACTTTGTTCTTGTAATTCTTTAATTTGGCTCCCTCCTCTTCCAATAAGCTTACCTAATTTTGATGTCTCGATAAAAAAAGTACATTTTTCTTCACCTGTATCGGATGAGCCTCTACTAGAATCTCTTTGACCTCTTCTGTTATCTCTATCTCTTGTAGAACCTCTACTGCCTCTACTTCTATCGTTGTTATATTGGCCATTAGAACGATCATTTTTAGGCCTTCTGAAACTGTTATCTTGATGGTTATTACCATACGATGGCTGGGAATAAGAAGTAAATTCTTGTGTATAAATTGGTTGCTGTGCAGAACTGCTATTATCATCCCAATTCTCTGCCATTCTACAAATTTGGAAAATAAGTTAATTATTATAAAATGAACATATGCATTTTGTTTATTTAATATCGTTTGAATTAAGTGACAAAGAAAAAAATTCATCAACAAGATGGAAACTTTTATTTTAAAATTTTTTTATATTGCAGAAGCAAAGAAAGCACACCACAGCCAAGGTGTAAAATGTAGTACCTAAGAGGTCTGGTTTATTTTTTAAAATAGTGCGCCGTATACCGTACATCATTTTGGCCGTGTGCATTAATATTTTTTACCAAAAGTTATACAACACTTGTACCTTAAATCGTAAAATATGTATAAACAATGAACGGCGGCACCTAAGCTAGGCCTATATTTTGTTTTTTATTGTTCGTTTTTTTCTATGAATAGAGTAAAAATATTTTTGAAAAATACAAATTATTAATTAACTAAAAATTTCACTCATTTAATTACTGCAAATAGTTATCAAATTATAAGCATCAAATTTACCTCCCAGAAGAAAAACTAGAAAAATTTCTTATCACCTTTGTGAAGTATAGTTATATTTCTCGGAAAGCACTTCGGTAGAGAAGGGAATACAATAACGAAATTCAAGATAAGAAAGCAAATTTTGCTAGGCTCAACAAATTCCTTTGAACGTAAAGTACAGTACATAACCAAAAAACTTAGACGCCGAGGGTAAATTTCTACAATTCCATGCAAAAACCGAGCGATCGCTATTCGTAAGTAGCGCTGAAAATTTGTTATCGCAGAACAATCGCGACGAGAAACAAACGTTACACCTCCTTTGTTTACATTCATAGACTCGGTAAAGGTCAATGTCGAAAATCAGTTTACGAGAACTTCGCATCACGCGTGCTCTTGCATTAAATTCTAAATACTCAAAGAAATTTTTTACTTGTAAATGACTTACTTGCTGAATTGATCAGGTCCTGCCTGGATACTTTTCGTGCTTTCTCCTTCTGCCAAATTCGAGCGTCTCTCCGCGTCTGCAGGGCAAACGCGACTGATGATGAAATTTCTGAGCTTGTAAGTACGTGGTTCAACTCTCGCGGCACTGCCGGCGTAGTGTATCGTCGCCCCCCTCTCCTTTCTCGTCTATGGATTTTCGCACGAGACCCTATATTTGCAGCCTGCATGTTTCAACTAGACTATTACTAATTATTATAGAGAGAAGGAAAATTAAAGTGACATCGACTAGCAGTTTGGTAATAATCAATAGACAGGCATTTTTTTTATTACAAGTATGCAGTTTAAAAACACAAGTGTTGTACAAAAATTTTCTTACCACCCCTTATTTTTACTTTAGTATATGAATCACGTGGAAATAACCGGCATTTAAACAAAAGAAACACGTTGCTACACGGTTATTCTTTCTTACACATTTTTACAGAACAACATTACATTTTTTAAATCTTTAATGGCATGCAGTTACAGAACATTTACCTAAGTATAAATATTTCTCATATTTTGATCACAAGTACTCCAGAAATTATTAAAAATATTTGTGACTCATATCGCCTTCGATAATGAGTCTGTATAGTGTAAAGCAAAAAATAGTTTCAAGTCAGGTCTTCAGAAAATGTTAGATATGGTATAATACTTGCATAATGCCTCGAATTTTATCAATATTTTTTATTGATGATTTTTTGGAACAGATAAACTATTAAAAATTAAAAAATTACAAATGATATTTATTTGTATTAATTATATTTGCTAAAAAATTGAATCATGCAAGAGAAAAATTTTAAATAAAATTAAAATATGATATTTTATTTTAAATATTATTTAAATATTTATTTTAAATATTCAAGCATGTGAAAGCTCAGCTTTAGAATGCCTATATGTAATGATGTAAATGTTGTGAATACAAAAAATTTAATTGATTTTATTCTATGAATTTACATTTACTTTTTTTTACTTTACATTCTAATTGTATATAAGTCTATGGTGTTAATTTAATGGGTGGGCGGAATATTGCAAATAACAATAACGAAGGGATAGATGAAAACTAATATTTATTTCGAATCTGTCAGTGTGTCTCCGGAGCTGTCGACTGCACTTCGAGGGCCAGATCTAGACTTTCTTTACCCTCTTGTTTGTCCCTTGACTCGTTGTATAGGCCTTTCCTCGGTTTTTGCCGATCGTCATAAAAACTCGGAGAAAGCGTCCGTTGGGACATTCACGCAGTTCGCGCGGTCATCGGGCGGATTGGGGCCTCTTAACGTACGCCATGTGTCGACGGGCTGTTAACTGCTCGAGCGCCCGAGGTCCGTCTCCGAGCGCTAATCCTTTTTCAGCGTTGTTAATGAAATTTCGATTTTTATTTAATAATAATTTAAGTAGCGAACTAAACTTTTGATTATGTAAGAAATAAGCAAAGGTAGAAACTTACTTTTAAAAAAGGTATATAGTAAGCAATGTATGCTTAGCGATTTTTGTTAATTCATAATTTAAAAATTCAATTGTTATTCAACGATAATTTTAGTCACATGAATTTCGTATTGAAAAGAAATTGAATCTCTTAAATTTTCAATATGTTATAGAATTCTTATATTAACAAAATACAGCGAAAGATCGGCTTTAGAATGTCGAGAAATCACGAAGCAAAGGTCTAGTACAGGGGTATTGATTATGAAATTTTGATTTTTATTTAATAATATGTACAATATAACTTGAATAGTAAATTAAATGTATACTTTACCATTACTTTTTTTTCAGTAATAAATATTAATCATTTAACCAAGGTTTTAAAAATTGATAATATTAATACAATATTATGAAAACTTCCCTGAAAACAAACCCATATCAATTCTGCTGTAATTCGCGTGCGAAGCAGAAAATTGCAGCAGACCATACGTGGTCTACTTCCGATTCCGATTGCAATTCTGACGAAAAAAAAATGCAACGGATACGGGCGGCAGAATTGCGTTGTATGATGGATATTGAGAAGTGCGTTCATAAAACCACAAAAGATTCACAGATCTAAGTAGCAATCTTACAGCAGTTAAGTATATCAGAATTGTATACAGATATTAATAATTACCTTATACACTTGTGCATCCATCAGAATTCTAATAAATAAAATTTTATAATAAATATTCAGTAATAAATAAAATTGTTCGTTTTTAAACGACTTGTCCATAAAGCTCACGTTAAAATGTACAACTTTGATAGTTAATAACTACGAATCAATGAAGCTATGCCTTCTAAAAATTTTAAGTTTTTAAGAAAATGGAATTTCGAACTAACCCCCTTAAATAAAAATATATTCAGAACATAAATGCAGTAAAAAATCAGGTTTATACTTAGCAGGTTCGTACCGTGATGAGAAATTATTTATATTATTTTATAAGATAAGCATACCTATTTATCCTGATTTAATTGAACAAATGTTCCGAAAAAACAGGATTAAAAAATGAATATATTTGACACAATGTATTATCAGTTTACTAGTTTATTATTATTATTATTAGTTCGACACAAAGCACTAAAATATGTTCCATTTTATTGAATAAAGTTTCGTTAAAAATAATCAATTGATGTAGCATTTAGCAATAAACAATGATAAAACTTATACTAATGATAAATAACTTGAACAATAATTTGTAAGCCTATGCAAAAGCTCGAGCTTAGCTCGTCCGAGCCGAGCCGAGTCGGCTCGTGAGCTTGGATATAGGTTCGCAGGTTTGGGTGGACTCTAGGTGCATATATTAAATTTGATTCAATTGTTTATCACTTGCAGCTCGTATACGTATCTACCAAGTACACAAACGATAAATAAATGAGGGTCTGGAAACTAAAAGGGCACATAGCCCATTTGAACAACATTGGCTATGTGCCCTTTTAGTTTCCAGACCCTCAAATGCATGTTTTCAGGAGGTAAAATTTTAGTGCTTGAAAGAATTATGTTACTTGAAAGAAATATGTATTTAAACTTTCAAATTTAAAATTATGAATAAAATGGATGAAAGTCTTTTAAGAAAATGTGAAAGGGTTGAGTAGACTTCTCTACGTACTTATTCCGTATATTTTAGGAGAACTTAAAAATTATGTCGTAAACATAAGTTAGATCAATCAGAAAAAATATTTTTCTGAAGATTTTATGTTTTACTTCTATTTTTTCCTTAATAAAGGATATTGATAGAGCAATTGAGATTACAAAAAATAATGTTATTAAGGTCAAATTACTCTGTCGTAAAATCAAGAGTTTAAATAAGGGGTTTAACGTTATTTATTCACTATTTTATGTTCTTTTTCGATATTTTCATATTATTATTTTTAAGTTATTATTATTTTATGTATTCATGCTTCATACTTTCCCAAATGTATTAAAATAGCTGATTTATTTATCTCTGAATTTTCTTACTATTGCAATGCTCATAGTGTAAAATTTCCAAATTTATCCATACATCTCAACAATATGAAAACCTCCCTTAAACATCTCATTACCTATTATTCTCAAAGATTCAGAAACATCCCCATCATCTTTAGAAACATGAACCAAAAACATTTTCATCATCTTTTTGTTCTGATGTGAATTTAATGAATTCACAAGAACTTTTCTCTCTTCATCCATATTCTGTAGTTTACTTCTGAATAAAAATATCAGATATTATACAAATCACAAATATTACTAAAAAACTTACTATCGCTATTAATGGATTAAAAATCTGTTATTTCCCAGGATCGCTTAAACTTTTATTTTCATTTATAACTGAGTCTGATACTTCTCATAGATTAAGCAAAAATATCGCAAAACGACGTCAAATCGAAGAAAATATCGTAAAAATGTCGAAAAATAACGTAAAAAACTGAAAAAATAACGTAAAACCCATCAAAATAACGGCTAGTTTCGGAGATAAAAGGGGGGTCCTGAATTTTTATACACGGCGGCGGCGGCGAAATATCTTTATAATATAGAGAGATATATTGACAAATATATTTTGTCAATATAAATATTATCAGTCATCATTGGTAAAGTGGTCTATGAAAGTGCTATTATTCGAGTTTCCTTTACAATTCATAAAATTTTATGTTTAAAATTTGTTGCCTTTTATATAAAATTATTGACTGTTATTACAAGTATGGTTATTAATTTTGTCTTATCTAAACAAGAATAGAATTTATTATTATCTAACTTTAAAAATAAAATATCTCTATCCTTATCTAATTAAAATATTCGATGTAGTTCAAAAAATGAATAATTTTATGTATATATTATTATGTATTTTATGTATTGTCCCTTTAAAATGTAAAAAATAATTTTATTATCTGAAAAAAATTCTACTAGTTTTTTAGAATTTTAATTTGCGATTTGTAAGGAATGAAATAAATTACACTAGGTAATCTTTAACTGAATTCATGTATTAAAATTTAAAAATAACATTTTAAATTACATTATATTTACACAAACAGTATATATATTATATCACAATTACGTCAGTACAATACAACCTATACAATTGGCTTATTAATAGCATTTTAGTTGTGCATAGTACCTACATACTTTACAAATGGCACAAAACGCGTTTGATCGGCAAGAGTACTATAAACCTTTTTGCATTCTTTAAAGTTAATCAATTTTCATAAAACATGAATTTTTGTTTTAAAATTATCTATAAACAAAAATTTTAATTTTATAATAGACTTAAATACACGTTGAACTTTTAGTAATAAACTAATCAAAAAATGTAGGTACAGTAAATTGCATTAAGAATTTTGTAAAATGGAGTTTTACGTACAATTAGACACGCTTTATCAAAGATTTTATATAGATCAATATTTAATTAGTTTTTCTATTAAATGGCTTATTTTTATTAAAATGATTTTTTGTTTATATAAACAATTAATGGCAAGGGTATGAAATTGCAAAACACGTTTACGCATGTTGGAAATATATAATAAAAATATTTAAAATATCTTTTGTTTTTAATTTAAGCCAAATAAATATTTAAAATTTTTCTTTTATTATTTAAAATTATATTATTCGAATGTGTTTCTCCTAAAATATAACACCTTAAAATTAATAGATGTTTTGTTTTTTCATCATTCATTTTGATTTAAAATTCTAATGATTCTCGATTTTATTCAGACCAAACCAAGATGTTTTTCATAATTCGTTTAATTAGAAATTAGAAAAATATCTCGGTTAGTTGAAAATCATTTTTTATGCTAAAAATGATGCAAAAAGGTTTAGAGATTGTAAGACAAATATTCATGGGCTTAATATTATTTCAAGCACTGATGTTTTTTTTAAATAGTCATGCTTAGCTTTCTTTCATAAATTATGAATAAGTAAATATTCCGCTTGATAATATATCTAAAAGATATATAGAAAAAATATTATATATAAAAATTATTTTCATAAAAAAACTGTAGCATTACTAACATTAATAACTCTTTGCAAAGTTATCAAGCAATTCATCTAAATTCATTCACACTATAAAACTTTTTATATTTTTGCGTTATTCGATTTTACCGTCGTAAATTTTTCATTTGAAATTCTGCACACGAAATTGTTAAGTTTTGTATAGTATCTAAATTTAATACAGGCATAAGTTATTCCATAAGTTTTCTTCAAAAGTATGAGTTATTAAAAAATGTGTATTATTCGTAAATCCTTGTGTTAAAATATACTACCAGGTATATAAGTTTTGATGTTATTGACTTATAACTAGAGATTTATGTTAAAAATGACGCAAAATAATTTAGCGTACATACAAATGGCTTTTAAATATATACAAAAATACAAGAAATATTTTAGTTTATTGCCTGTATATTTTGTTATTAATCTATTATCTATCACTGCTTTCAAATACGTCTCTTTCATCCCACAATTGATTTTCTAAAGCAGCTTCTTCCGTTAGTATTCTGAAATAAATAATATAATTTTAAAGATTAAAGAACGTAATGATTCACAATTTATTATAATAATATCATAATTTATCAAGTTGTATTCAACAACAAACATTTCATTTCATTTGCGTGTGCACAAACTTTTAGTAATCAATTATAATATCTTACACATTTTTATATACTTAATACATGTTTGCATTAATCAAATTATTCTGTAAACAACTTGTTAAATTTTTGTATTATTGAAGCATTTGTCTAATGTTGTTAGTATAGTGTTATTATTAACATTCTAAATTGATTATTGCATATGTTATTTTACAAAAAAAATCAAAATTATAATATTTATTATGTACAAATATTAGTAAAACAATTAAATAAATATAAAGTTGATAGGATAGATAATTATAACATTTTTCAAATTAGATCTTTAGTAACACTGCTAAAAATAACACAGAAAGGGAAAGAATCCATTAGGAATTTGAATTTCTCTTTTTAAATTGTAAGCAGACCTGACGCTTCAAATGGTCAAATGCCAAACGGCACTTCAAAATTGACAAGTCCAAACAACAAAATCCAAACGATCAGGTCTACTTAAATTATATCTGTAAATAGGCCTGACTATAAGTGCTAAATGGCACTTACCAAACTTTCAAATGCCAAACGGCACTTTTCGAGCAGTCAAGGGCCAAATATCATTCAGCAAACGTTCAAGGGCCAAACGACACTTTCCGAGAAGACTTAATCTTATATCAAGTGCCAAACGGCTCGCACTCACTAAATGTTTGAGTACCAAATGGTACTTTTCCAAACAGTTAAATACTAAGTGACATTTATCAATCCGCCAAATCCCGAAAGGCATCATACAAGCGATAGTTACATCGAATGGACCATCAAGCCGACCAGTTGGCACACGGCCTATATAAGCGCGAGCGCGGCTCCAAGAAGCCAGTTCTATTTAAACCGTTGAATTCATCGTATCAACTGCGAAGATAATAAATAAATCAAGCAAATAGTTAAATGGCTTGACTATTTTCCCGACCTTACTCTGGACTTGTCCGAAATCCACCTCGGACTTCCGAAATCCTCCGCGAGGAAAGGATCACGTTAACGAACAAGTGGCAACCGTAGAAATTGGCTCAAAGGCCCTGCCAGACGACGATTTTAAACCGCTTTTATCACGGAAAGTGCAATTTCCACCCATGACGTCTGCCTACAAAATTTTACCACTTAAACAGTAATAATTATCGAAAATCAAAAGTATTGTTTCGATTTGTGCAGTTTAGCAACATGTTTAGCCAGAACTGAACGTAAATAATTTAAAACTGTATGACTGCGTTTCAAATATAAAAAAATTGAATTATATGATGATGATTGTTATTGTTGGCAGAAATTTTTTAAATAGAAGGGCTTCTATCGACTTCTGTCTTCTATCAATGAACACTATTTATCCAAAATGAATTTTTAAATTTCATATTGTTAATTTAAGTATTCGTCAGACGGCAAACTGCATAAATACATTATAAAGTATGAGACCTATGGATCGACGAACCGCCTGCGATAAAAAGTTCATTTTATGATTATTAAAATTTTTCAGATGATCAGTGATTGGTATGTAAAATTCAATGTTATATTCCATACAAGAGTGAAAATTATATTTTATAATATATTCTGTAGAAGTAAATTTTTTTAAATTGGTTGGTCTTTTGATAAAACTCGAGTTATGAGCTGGTAGTGGACCTTCTTTGTCTCCGACTCATAAAACGTATACTTATTTTCGACTCGTGCTTGTCCGCCTAATTAAAACTTATACTGCAATTGCACAAGAACAAGTAGCTTGTAACCTTATAGTATGAAAATTAAAAAATTAATTTTGGATTTATTTTATTTGCTAATTACTGATAGAAGTATTTTTCACATTTAAAAATAAAATTAAAAATCCCTACTACAATCGTTTAATTGAAGCTCATTCCAAAAATATGCTTGTAATTCTTTTTACTATATTATTCCTTAAAAAAAAAAAAAAATATTATAATTTAAAGGCAAAGCAAGATACATAAAGAAAATCGAATTACCGTAAAATAGAGATAATCAAGCAGAATGGGGCTAATCGTGCAAATTGCAAATTTTTATTATTAAATTCTGTATTCTTCTTATAATAAACCTTTTAGAGTAAGCTATTATACTACCATCACATAAACATTACTTGAATGAAATTATCACTTTCGTGAATTTTGACGTTACTTCAAAACGGAAAGTACCGTATTTACAAATTGTTCGATTAGCCCCATTCTAAGATATTTTTATTTTTAATAAATATTTTCTCATGCGGTAAAAATATAAAATTCAAATTCCAAATGTATTTCAACTATAACAAAATTAACCGAATTATACGTTTTTTTATACAAGTATTTGAAGTAAAACAATTATAATAAATTATAATTGTTATTACAAAAATAAAGGTGACACCTTTAAAAGAAACAACCACTCTGTGGATGGGTAATTTCTTTAAATATTTAATATTATTACAATAAAAAACCAAGCAAGCATGCAATAATATTAAAACAGCTATAATGGCCTGATAATTCATTAAAACTGAATAAGTTTTAAGAATTTAAAACAAATTTTTAAATTTTACACTTGACACGTGAACATGTTATACCAACGTGAAATCCCTATTATAAACAAAAATTTCAGAGATTTAGTTATTTATTCAATTTTTTGTTTGATTTGCAAGTATCTTTATGATAATATGTAGATTTTCATTCAAAATAAATTGTACTAGAAAGGTATTTTTACGAAATTAAAAAAACATGAAAGAAGAAATAAATTTCAATATTTGACAGTAGTATAGTAGGGAGTGGAGGAGTTGCATTAGTTTGAAACATTGTGTTGTAATAAACGAATATATGAAGCTAAAGCAAAAAAAATAGCAAATGTTAAAGAAAAATAGGAAACTTAGGCATTACATTGCGCTATATTATTCAGCAGCTTGATTGTTGGTTACCCTGTAAAAATATGCAATGACATTTTACTAAACTTCAATTTTACTCTAGTTTTACCATACTTCTACTTAGGGCTTAGGCATAAAGTGCAAATAAACTATTAAAGGTGCGTCAAGCAAATCTCTGGAAATATTATTGTTACTTACCTATACTTGGCATTATGTTTTTCAATACGCTGTCTTCTTAGATATACCAAAAATAAAACTATGATTCCTAAAATTGATATTACAATCCCACCTATGTCTATAATCAATAATAAGTGAATGCCCATTAAATAGTGTTAAATACAAGTGTTAAATACAGAGTACAGTACGAATGGATTCAGTGTTTTATGTTATTTATATATTGTGAATCTGTTTTTAAAACTTTTGTTATTCTTGTATCGAGTCTTTTAAAAAAGCTATTTACATGCATTTTTTGTTTGTTCTTTCAGCAAATTTTGAAAATTCCACAGATAAGGATGTTAGATAAGCAAATTTTATTACAATATAAACACTGAATCCTATAAAAATTAAGCAAAACGGATATGTAAAAATAAGAAAAAATAATTTACTTACATATTCCCTTATATAAAACGGCTTCATAACGATGTTTTGTTAAACACAGTTTTAAATCACCTAAAGTACCATTTACTTCATTACACTGAATATCAAGTATTTCACAGAAGAGAGGAAGTAAATCGACATTATCAAAAGGCGGCACTTTACATCCTGGTATAAATGCCGGTCCTATACCAAAGAAAAATGGATGCATTTCTGTTGCATTATTATCGTACCCATGAACACCAAATTCAGATTTTTCATTAACTAAAAAAGACATAAAACTTTTATGCCTGAATAATTGTTAAATGATTTACATAAATATAATTTATTCATATTACTTGTAATATTAAATTCCTTCTCATACCAAGGAAAACTGTCATATAGAGTTTGGAAGGCATAACCTGGTTTGGCTACAACAAGAATAGGTCCTATTCTTGGATTATTAGAAAAGTGGTACCTTTTAGGTATATCCTCGTTCAAATAAACATCAAATTTCTTTGTAGAATCTGAAGCCTTTTTTAAGTTGTTGTATATTAAATCATTTTTCCCTGAAAAATATACGTTTTTAATATGGAGTAGTGAACTCAATGTAATCTATTTACTTGTCAAACTTATTTACCTGGTTTAGGATAAATATTTATTGCTGGAGATAACCCTGCAAATGTATAATCTGATGGATCAATGTAATTTGTTAAGTTAACTATTCTATCTATAGTAACAGTAGACATTCCATGATCACTTAGATGTACAACATTTACATCATTCAAACATTTTTCCTTTAGTTTGTCATGAAGATATTTTGTAATATGATCTAACTTTATCAAAATTTCATTAAATCGCTCACTATTAATACCAATGCCATGGCCATGGAAATCTGGTTCTTCAATGTATAGCATTCCAAAATTAATTGGTGTTTTTGGATGATTGAACCAAGAAATCAATTTGTCTATTCTATCTTTCCACGGTACAGTAATGTTCCATGGCTGTAAAATAAATTTCATTTATGAAAATATCTTTCTTTTTAATTAAGAGGTAATGTGATTTATTAATTATATAAATTAAATGAAGTTGAAAGTAGTATTTAAAAAATAATTTAAAATACCACTTACTTCTTTGAGTGAAATGCTTATTCCATGATAGTCATAAATATTACCAGGCCACATCATAACGCCACTGTGTCTATCTTCTCCACCAATTTCATTAAGTGTCTAAAAGTATATTTTTATAAGGCTTTTGAACAGTGTACAAAATTTTTATCAAATAATTGCAAGTGTAACAAACCCATATTGGAAGAATATTGTTATTGTAGTGATACAATTCTTCAGAATAATAAATAGTTTTATTTAGCTTCTGATCATAAAATTCACTATCTACAACTCCATGTGTTTCTACATATAATCCTGTAGATATTGTATGATGGTTTGGAAAAGTTTTCGTTACAAATGCATTCCTCATGTAATCTGCATGAGCACCTTTATTTTTTAAACTATTGAGTACAGGAGTTATATTTCTATCAAAATAATCATACCTATAAAAACAGAGAAATTTGATTTAATTATTCAAACAATAAAATATAATTGCAAATTTTTACTTTTTAATAAATTACTTTTTTAATTGAAGTTTTGAGTAATTATGTAATATCTTCATCGCATCTTTAATAGACCAATTAATCAAATTGCATAGATTAAATTTATTAAATGAATTCAATGAATTTTCATAAATATAGGATTTTAATGATTATAGTTGTTCAAAATATATTGATCATTAAATTTAGATAATAAATTAAAAACGTTTAATTTAAAATGATACAAAGAAGTAATTATAGATTACAAATTTTTAAGATTACATAAGTTAATTCAGAACAAGCCAATATAATTATAATAAATAAATAACTTGTTTATATAGAACAAACTTGAATGTAGTTAACAATTCTTATCACTTTGATAAAACGTACGTGTCAGAGGCAGTTAATTATTATCAAGTATCGAAATTTAATATTTCTTCAGTGGAGAATAAAAATAGTAAATAAAATCACACTAAAGAAAGTACACAAACATACCTAAATCCATCATAGGACACAACCAGTAATCTAGGCGGACGCAGCGGCGGAGGCTTGGCGTTAACCTCAAGAAAAGTCGACGAAACAAGCAAAAACGAAGAAAGAAGAGAAGCCAACATATCTGCAAGGAGACAAGGTATATCCTACGCTTGGTTAGCCGAAGGTCGAGAAGAGCACTGAAACACTATAGATATCCGGAGGGCTTCTTCGAGCGGCGGCGATCTGCTTCTGAATCTGTCGACTCGCTCACCTCGTCGGCGTCATGGTTCCTGCGCTTTTCCAACGGCTCATTATTCATCTGCTGATCGCATAAATCCCACGATAATTTCTCGCTGCGACATAAAGCAGGCGTCAACATCGAGATAACCTGCGCGCCAAGCGTGCACGCGCATAACTTGTTGTATTGTTATAAATGTTCGTGTCACACTACGCTGCAGTTTCGGCTATTATCGCGTCATATGATCGCGCAGTGTTGTCTATATAGTGGTGCGTGA
>JAPYZA010003784.1:0-44040 GCA_030522685.1 Eupelmus azureus | reverse complement strand
CGCCTCGAGAAGTTGGGAGCGCGATAACTTATATTACGTCGATAAACGCGCGCTGGCCTGACCGACGTGCGCTTGACGTTTCATTAAAGTGCCGCGAGCTCCGCGCGACTTTGACGCTGAGGGAATTATTGAAACGCCCAATAAACAGCGCCGGCTCGTTTCTCTTTCTCTCTCTCTCTCCCTCACTTCGTGCAGCGCTGCCTTTTTCCCATATCTCCCGAGGTGCCGCCGCGTACAAATGAATCCCATAAATAACGCCGCTATAGCTCCCGCCTCTGTATAAGAGAACGATCGAGGATTCTCGTTACAGCCAGAGCGCGAATGCCGTTATTAATTCATTTCTACCGATATGAAAAGTTGCCGTGTCCTCGATTTTTTCCCCCCTTTTTTCCCGAAGTCTTTCCTATATCACTCCGCTGAGCTCTCCTGTCGCAGTGCGCCGCGCCGATGATTCTTTGTCAGCTGTCGAACGAGCGCGGGGTTATAGGTGGATCGAACTCGGAGGAAATTAAGCCAGGTGTAATTAAAGGGCTGCTTTTTGACGGGCCCGCGGCTGACGCGAACTATACTTATTTATTCAAATGAGCGAAACGCGGCAAATCGCATTTGTCCGCGGGCATTAATCGCGTCTATTATTGAGGAATTTGTTATAATTAGCGAAAGCGGCATTCGTTCGTCGGGCAATTTGCATAGCGAACAGTGCCAGTGGTGATATGTACTTTTCGACAGAACGCTGCTTTTAATCTCGATATAAAGCTTTTTTAAGTCTTGCGCGAGGAGAAAATAAGAATTAATACTAAATACTCCGCATAAAATTAATATTCGTATATTTAAAAGAATAAGCTCCTCGCTGATAGCTTATAACGAAGCAATACAAGGCTCTCGTTATTTATCATCGCTCTCGTTCGGATTGCGCTGAAAGATTTATAGGTATTTTATAATTAAGCCCTCGGGAGAGGCTTTAATTATGAAATACCTTAAAACGGATTTCGGAATTTCATCGATCAGGGGCGAAAAGCAAGCGCGGCCCCCTTGCGCCATATCAACTCTCCGCCTGCAAGGGCGACGACGATTAAATAAATTCCACGTATCATCAGGATATTATCGGATAATTAGAAATGCACAGAGCGCGAGCGAGCTCGAAACATAATGCGATTGGCTCGGGCGCGCGTTCCATCCTCGTTCGAGTCACCCATATACCAGTCCTTTAATTACGAAATGGAAATGGAAAAAAAGGGGGCTGCACGAGTCGAGAATCGCGCTCCCAATCGAGAAGTTGCTTGCGCGCCCGTAGATTACCAATTCCAAAGCTCTCCTCCGCGATCGCACAGCGATCTTGAAATATCGCTGATCGATGTGTACTCGCTGGCATGACCCCGGCCCCTCGCTTATTTCGATTTTTCAGCTGGCTTGATCGCTCGATGTAAAGAGCAAAAAATAGCTGCAGCATCGGAATACGAAGAGAGAGGGATCGAAGGGCTCATATTATTTAGGGAAAGCTCAGCGGGAGCTTTTTGCTTTGCGCGCGGCTCCTCGTTTTTCCTTCGGCTTTTTCCGATGCAAGCCAGACCAATAGGGCGCGACGTTGGAATAGCGAGAAAGGAAGAGAAGTCGATGCGTATATATCGCGCAGCGGTAAACTTGCCCCCCGCGGTTTAATATTTTCAAACGGATCAAATAAAACAGGCAAACATTCAATCGGGTCGCTGAAAGTAAGCCCTAAGGGCGCGCGGGCGTAGACAAAGAGAGCTTGAGAGTAAAACTCACCGGTTGCGAGCGGAGCTTTTTGTTTCCATAGCCGCGCAGCCGCCTAACTTTATTGCAGATCCCACAGCGTAAACGCTGCAAAATGAATATGCTTCCGAGCTTTCCCCGGGCCGAAGCTCAACATTCGTTTTGTGTAATTTTTGCCGTCGCCTAACTGTGTGACAGGTAAAGCATTTCCCTTTTCTCTTTTATTCTTTTTTGCAAAAAGGGAGTTTCGACTAACTATCGATACAATTGATTTTTCAGGCTGATGGATCGTTTCATCGCGTTGTTTTCGGTGCTTGACGTATTGCTTCTGACGGCTGGGAGGCGCACTTTTTTACAGGTGTTTTTTCGCTCGAAATCTAAATATTTAACTTTCGCCGAGCATTGCTGTGTTCGCCGTATCAAACTGCGCCCCGCGCTCATAATGGCTTTTTTTTCGATAGCAAAACAAATTCAATTTCTGCATACACACTGTATGTATATAGACGGTTAGCCGGCACGAGTGTAGAAAAGTTATGCGATATCCCCTCGCATAGCGACGCGCATAGCACAAGTTTTTAAATACAAAAGTTTAAAATTTCACCGAGCGGATATTATTGTTGAATAAAAATGTATATCCCAATTATAAGTTGTAAAAACCTGGAATACTTTGATAACTTGCTATCCTATTTTCCAGCGCTTATGAAAAAACTGATATAAAATACTATTATCAGTATTAGCAAAAATTTTACTGAGTCACTCGTTTGAAAGAGTATAAAATGTAAAAAAATGATTCACATTAATAGATGGTTAATTCAATATCCGATACATCAATATATCTCTCTATATGATCAATACATACTCTTTTTATTATTATCAAACTCAGGATTTATGAGATTATTTCTTTTTATAGATGACCTATTTAAATAGAATAAATCAACTATTTAATTACAAGTACTGTTTTGAACTACTATATAATTGATCAGTTGTAGACATTTTATCTATGGTAACTGTTAAGTAATAATAACAATAATGTACAAATTAATGGTTATGTACATCGTTATATCTGAATATATTAGTTCAATAATTTCAATGGACAATTATGTTACCTATATTAATGAAATAAGAGCTTTAATTATTTGTAGAATTTGCATTATACGATTCATAATTATACTTATAAAAGATCTTATCTTTAAAAATGGCTTTCCTTTTTCTCTACAAAATCCAAAACACAAGAAAATTGATGTACAATTTACGAGCCCAAAATGATTTTGTGAATAATATAATTAACCCATTCTATACACCAATATTTGATTATACGAAAGCAAAATTACATAGATTCTATACAAACTTAATTAAACTCTCGATTTCTATCGCAAATACCAGCCTCGCAACCACTCGAATTTTAATTTCAAAATCCCTCCTCCCCTTATAATCCCCATTCTCAATTTTTCACCAACCTCCCCTAAAATTCCTATCACACCAACCCCCTCAGATTTCCATGCCCACTATACCAGCAACGTCTCATCCCCTCGAGGTCAAGACGTTTACTTTGCCGAGCGTGAAGTCAGCGACGAGGGCTGCTGCTGCTGCAGCTCGGGCATTGTTTGCTCGCTAAGTTGTGCAATCGAAGGCGCGGCGACGATCAGTCAAGCAAGCTTGCACAGCGGCGTGTGTGTGTCAACGCTCCGAGGCGGCAGCAACAGCAGCAGCAGCAGCAGCAGCAGCAGCAGCGTGCAAGAGAGAAATATACATGCGGACCAGACGTTGACGCGAACGAGCCTGCTGTGTATGCGGAGAAGAGAGGAATACATCTGTTACGGGGTGTGATCTTGTCGTGTGTACACCGGGAGAGCCGCGCGAGCGCGCGGGAGAGCCGCGCGAGCGCGCGCATCCCGTGTGTATTCGACAATTTTCGCTGTTGTTTCAGCGAGGCTGAGGCTGTCGCTTGGTCCTTTCGCGCGCGAGAAAAATTACCAGGACACTGTTTTTTTGTTTTGTTCGCGCTGTTCATCGGGATGAATTAAGCGAGTGGTACATTGAGAGAAATCGATTAAATCTTCTTCTATTAAAGAGGATATAAATTAAGAGGATTGTGATTGCGAGCTTTTAATTGGAATAATTAATTGAATCAGCGTACTTTGGAAAGTCTAATTCCGCCCGACGCCGTGGAAGTATCATCGTTTAGCGATTAATGAAAAATGTTTCAGCGTCGTCCAAACGATAGACACACTCTGGCAATCCATACGCACTCGCAGCCTCGGCCTTGGAAGAATAACGAAAGTGCCATTAATTTGGGCCGCTCCTAATTACCCATTATTCTGCAGTTCCTCGCTAATTACTTTTGTTTTAAACGGACAATCAAAATTGCAAATTAAAGCCGCTGCGCGAGAGTAGCGCGCGCCGAGAGACGAAACGTCGGGGCCGAGAAAGAGAGATGAGGAAGAGAGAGAGAGAGAGAGAGTGACGGATGTAGGACCGCTAGTTCGCGCGAATTAATTCGGCCGAAAAGGAAAAGTTTCCCGCTCTCTTTCTCTTTCTATCTTTCGGGCCGCGCAAAAGGCAGGAGAGCGCAAGTGTTCCCGGCATCACGTGCTTCCGCCCTATTAATGGAGAACTAATGGCGAATCAGAGCCCTGGCTTTCTTCTTCCTCCTCGGACCGGAGAGGATGAGAGTTTAGCGCGAGTGTGGATGTCTGTGTGCTAGGGCGCGCCTCGAGTATTAACGGGAATTACTTGCTCGTGCGTACAAGTTCGACGGGGAAGTTGATTATGTTTGGCTTGTGTTGGACGCTAGCTGGCTGGATGATACATTGACAGGTCTTTGAGTCTTCTGTATTAGCGCTGGCTTGGGAGTTTCGGGATCGAATTGAATCTTTGGGTGATGCGCGATTTCGAATGAGATTGGTGTGAGGATTTTTTATTTAATTTTTATTTTTTAGGTTTCTTTATGGGATTTGTTTTGATTAAAGTTTAGCGCGAGGTGTTATGCGACTGATTCGGTTTACTTAGCTCATTAGACATAGTTAATCTGAAGGGTTATCTTTTAGTTGAAACATTATTTACAGTTACGAAGTTAACTCTATATTTGACTTCGTAATAAGTGTTATTTGTAATAAGCTTTTGAAGTACTTTTACTTCGTGCTTAAAAGACAAGCTGAAGTAGTCGTTGTTTTTCCAGCATGTATATATAAAAGGGACTTCAAACAGTAGGGAAGCTTAATAAAATTTTATTAAAGCAGCTTGTTCTTAGGAGCACTGGTAGTTGAAATGCAAAATTAGTTTTCTAGTAAATAGAAAGAACAAGACAGTTTTTAATTATGTTTTTCATCAAGTTTAAAGGTTTTCTTCTAAAAAAAACTGAAAATGTACAATAAAAAATAGTTTTACAGTTCATTAATATAGACATTTCTCATACACTGTCGAATACGTTTTTTCAGTAACTACTGTTGTATGTAATTAATGTTTTTGTATATGCATTATTGAAAATATTAAAGTTATTATTCTATCTATTCTAAACAAATATCGAACAATCTATCACAAATTTATCGAAATCAAAAGAAAATTTTGATACTGATGCTATTCTGTTGCACAGTATTACATTATCGATCTGACAGGGGTTATGCAATATTTTTATGTTGTCGTTATAGAAGAAGCATTATTATGTTTGAATTTCAGTATCTATAATCAGTTTTGTATGCATTATTGATTAAAAATATAATTTATTTTTTATTAAAATTAAACTTTAACTTTTTAAAATAAATAATACTTTTTTAGCCGTGGTAAAATTGGTGAGTCAAGTTTAATATTTACTTTGAATTCATTCATTATTCTTATGGGTTTTCTTTTAATATAAAATAACATGTTCCAGTTTGAGTTTAATTTGCATCATATAAAATTCGATAAAACGAAATAAAATAGCCATCAAATTAATTTAGCCATATCAAATATTAAATTTTTTTCTTATACTAACAAAACTTTTGAAATTCAAAATAAATATTAACAGTTTGTATTTAATTTTCGTTACTTTAATTTAATAAATTACCACGCTATAAAAACCAAAATTTTAATGATTTCCACTTAATCCATAAGCTACTTAACTTTTTAACTTATATTCAAAATTTTGATAAATCCTTCCATCTGAAGAGTCTCACCATTTCCATGGCGCGCGAAAATTTAAGTGCCCACTTAGCAGACGATTCTGACAATTTCTAGCCCGAAAACACGGCCGCGCTACTTGCAGTATACGCATAAAGCCAGCTCGCGCGCGCTTGCGCCCCGGAAATTTATCTCGCGCCGTAGCCCACATTAACCCAGTACTGCGCTCTCCCTGCCTTACTGCGCAACTAGGCTATTTTAAAATAGCAAAAGTAGAGAGCTAGAGAAAGAGAGAGATAGAGTGACCTGAAGAGAGTAGAGTAAAAAGAGAGAGACAAGATCTGCAGAGTTTAAAATGCGAGCGGAGGCCAGTAGAAAAAAAAGGACGGAGCCCCCGCGCAAAAGATATACAAAGAAAGCCCGAGGAATATAAGGGTTAGTCCGACCTTCTCCCACACACTCCCACATACACACACGCACGTAGACATATCGCAGGCTCGCATGTATACGCCATGCTCGATCTCCCGGAAAAATGTCGGGAGCATACAATTGGGCTGCCGGTCGGCTTCTTCTCTCTATTTGGTGGTTCCCCGCTCCTATACCTATATAGACGCAAGCAGAGCCAGTATAGAGACGAGTCTGGCCAGTCGAGAACAGCGCGCGCGTTTCCGCTGGCCAAGAATGGCCCTCCCCCTCTCTCGAGTGCGGAAACCGGGAGCTCGTTCTCTCCGCGAGCTGAAAACCGAAAAAAGCGAGAGGGAGAGAGACAACTAAAAGGAATCGACTAGCACTCTATTGAATGGCTCGCGCGCGCGGGCGCATTGTGCTGCTGGCTCGCGCGCGTATATAGCAGAGGGTGCGGACTCGCTGAGAAGCAATATTTATGAGCGCTTCGCGCCGCGCTGGAGAGAAAGCGAAAAACATCTTGCCGGCAGTGGCGCGCGCGCGCAGAGGAAGCCTCCCTATATCATTCAGAGGGCGTTCACAGTCGCGCGCGCATACAAAAAGCTCGCCGCGCGCGACGATTCGTTCGTTTGCATTTTTCAAAAGAGAGAGAGCTGCGATCGAGGGATACGCGCCAGATAGTCATCTCGATATGTGTATATACATATAAATCCTGAATGCCGAGCGGCTCTTGGTAATGAAGCATTGGCTCTCTCGAGGGCCCGCTGCGCTCTTTGTGACGATGAAGAAATGAGAGAATGAATGGGCATTATAAGGGACTTTTATTTGCGGGAGGTTTCTTTTTTTTTTATTGTTGATCAGGCGAGAGATGCTTGGATTTTGGGACGGGCTTTTGTCGAGGAGCGAGCGCTGACCGCTTCTTTTTGAGAGGTTGACGCTCTGCGGGAGCTGCATTGATGGTTAACAGTCGGGCTGGAACAGAGGGAGGCTCGTAAATTAAATTTGCATTATTATCTTTTGTGCAAGTGTAATTCGCAGCTAGGCGTATAAATCATTAATCAAGCATTTAACGTATTTTTACATTTGATAATTATGTTGGTTGCGAGCATGCTGGCGTTTTAAAAATTTATGGATTTTGCTTACTTCCATTCGCCCGCTTAAAGTTTAATTTAACGCTTTGATAATTTATTTCGGACAATTATGTAATATTTACATAAATGAGCCGATTAACTCGTTTTAATAATAAACACATTCACAAGGAAAAAGAGAGTACATTTTTTTATTTTTAAGGACAGTTGATAAAGTGCCTTTGTAATTATTCTCTAATTATTACTTTACCTTTTATAAAAAAAGTGTTAATTTAAAAACAATTTTATCATCGAGGGAAAATAATTAAATTATTGTACGATTTGAAAATAATTCTTGAAATATTGGAAAAGAATAATCGTAAAATATTGATTACTCACTTTAACAAACTTATTCGCAAAAATTAAATTCTCGTAAATAAAACATTTAATGAATGTTTTATGTTATCTTCTTATATAGCGAAAAAATTAAAAATTATTAAAATCAGCAAAGTGACTTTTATTTTATAAAATGTCACTTTTCTCACACAAAATTTTTTATTTTATCTACAGATTGTAATCTTGCGTATCTCAATATTACTCCAAAAACATTATGTAAAATTACTATAGTCAATTCTTATTAAAAAAAAGCCATCCCCCAAGATTATCCAAACATCAACAAGCTTGTTTCCTTATAATCGATCCCCGGGAAAAAAACACTCGCAAAACAAACTATCCACTCTCGCAACATCAGAGATCTCGGCAAATCCTCGCCCTCCCTAGTACACAAATCCCACGCGTGAGCGAACAAAACAAGCCCGGCTCATCGCGCGAATAGCCACGACTACACACTATCGAAAACTCAGAGAGAGAAAGGGAGGAAAACAGAAAAGCTCGACAAGGTATTTAAACACTTTTTATTAATTCCCCTCGAAAAAGCACGCCAGCCCAGCTATATATACACACAGCGATCTCCGGACTGAATCCAGCCTTTCCCTCTCGGAAAGAAATAGCCGCACGCAAGAATGTCGGCCGAGCTTTTCAATTACACGGCCGCGTTGAATCGTATGATAACGAAGCCGTGCGTTTTAATGGCCATGCCATGTTTATTCGGCAGCTGCGCCACTCTCCACCCTCTCCCCCGTATACACACACATATACACCACACAGACTAGGCTCGTCTTCATTTTCATTCAACGCGTCTCGCGAAACTTTAGCCCTTCCGTGTGTTTCTTTCGCCGAGCGAGCAGAAATAGCCAAATAGAGGAACGAGATAGAGCCAGACAAGCGGAAGCGGAAAAGAGGGGCAGATAGGAGCCGCTTCTTCCCTCTCTCGTCGTTGAGGAGCGATAAGCAATTACGCTGAAAAGAGAGAGAGAGAGAGAGAGGAGTCAGGATTCATTGCAGCTACACGAAACAACTTTCGTCTCGTCCGAAAGCGCGCGCGCTCCTCGTCCTTTTCGTGCCGACGTCGCTCAACAGGTGATGTACTTTAAGTTGTCGGACTTATTTGTGCGACTCCGACGATGCTCGAGCTACGTGCTTTGCGCGAGCGGTGTAAAAAAGAAGTTCGATAATGAGCAAATCCGAGGAGAGCGAAATGCCGCTTGGCGCCTTGAGTGCAAGGACCGCTGGGCTTTTATGCATTCACGGGGATCGTCAAGATTCGACGTAACGAAGCAGATGCTGCTGTTGATCTTCTTCGAGTTGTCATGGTAATACGTATATAGTTACAGTGTCGGGGAAATATCATGAGTTTAATATTTTTGTAGTAAAAGGTAAGGTGAAAAATAAAAGTGGGCGTAAAGCTCACGGAGTATTAGCATTTAGTGCTGGAATTTTTAAGACTCGAGTCGTCCGCATACTCGCGTTTACTACTGTTTCGAACGCCCAGCTCTTGTAAATGTTTTTAGCCATTCACCATGATGAAAATCAAAAGCCCAGAGCAAAATTACCCATCCAACGCTTCGAAAAGCATCATTCACCATTCGCACCAGAAGAAAACGCTCGGTCCACTTGACCTACTTTTCAGCAACCCCTTGATCCACTAAGCGATCGCAACTAATCACTCGCGCACTTTAATACACATTATTATACAGCCGCGTACGTGATCACACAGAAGCCGGCGTATATATACGCCTACGTGAAGCTCGCTCCCGGGAAGAGGAGAAAAAAGGAGGAACGAGAAGAAGAACGCCGGGCGCGTTCCGGGAAAGTCCGTGCCAGATGTCGCCTGAAAAACGACGTCAACTTTTACAACAGGTGTACGACACGGCCGGCGCGCGGGCGGCCGTCCCGAAAATTCGGGGGAGACCAGGGAAAACTCTTCTGTTAAATCAAAACGCTATAGCTCGTGCTTGAGCTTTCTTTCTCTTTCTCTCTCTCTCTCTCTCTTTGGCCGGGTAATATTCTCGGAGTCACGGGGGATGTGCCTGCTTGTGCCTTTGCTATTCTATGTTTGCAGGAGGTACGCGCTTTGCATAGCTTTGTTTGGAGTATTTGAAGCTACTGTCTGCGATTATTTTGCGGGAATGAATGGTTATTTATTTATTGCATTATCTAGGATGGAATGCTTTGGGGTTTACATTAGATCGTTGAGATAGTAACGAGAGCTGATGGACTTTACGCGCTGACTTTATGCGTTTGGTTGAATTGAGGAAATACCAGCCGAGCGTCTAACGTCTTATCCTTGGATTTGCAGGGAAAAATTGCTCCAATCACTGTCTAGGATGAAGTTGTTTTAGTTTCTTTATTGAGTGAATCGTGTCTGGAAAAATTTTTACGCATTTTGTTTACGATGGTTTTTTTATTAGAATTGACAAAATCTTTATTAATAACAAGAGTGTAGAATTTTTATGCTTAATTTTACGCGTAATTTAATGCATTCATGATGCTATTAAAGTTCTCATTGTATAAAGTTACGAGCAATAGTATGGTTACGTATTGCGTTATATGCTCTGTAATATTATATATTATGACTGCACTGTATGAATTTTAATATGGATTTTTTATGAATAAAGAATCCATATTGAAATTTATGGATTTTTTTTCTGGTTTGATAAAAATTGCATATAGGTCAAGTTACCCTGTAAATAACCCATAAATATAAAATTACTCCTTACGTAGATGCTCTATTTCATGCGTATTAACTAAACAGTAAAAAGTGCATTAAGATAAATAATCATAATTGCATAATAGTTAATTAATAAATTAAATTAAATTTCAATATTCTCTTACAATTTATACTTGTTAGTAGAGCACAAATAGTTACTAGCTGTGTTAAAAACTCACATTCCTTTGCCATCAACTAGTTTTAGAGATAAAAATCTTTCAATAAAAGATACGGTATTAAATAATGCATTAATGTTCAAAAAGAATGTAAGTCTTATTTAAAATGTTGTTCTTTCAGATGTATTGACTTTAGAAGTAAAGCATTGAAAAAAGATATTGGAAAAACTTTTGTAGATTTTGGAACTTTGGGTCAACTACACCGTAGTAGCCGAACCATATCCTTGTAAAATTTATATACTGGGATCGAGAAATTTTACACGAACTAAAGATTCTTTTACTTTCTGTTTCGTAATGTTTGATAAATAGGTGAAACTTGAAAAACTAATTTAAAACTAGTAACTATTTTTGTTCTTGCAATAAGAATAATAGTCATTTATTAAAATTAATTATTTCGCTCAAAAAAATTAGATTTCACACTTTTGACATAAAGTCACAATCAAACTTTGAAAAAACTCAAATCTCCATTATCAACATATCTACGTTTACAATCGATTTCAAAGATCGAACAACTTTCCCCAGCAGCCGAAGAGAGCCATTATCTCAACACCGAATAAAACAACCTTTCGCCTTTGCCACGACCTAAAAAAAATCTATTTCCAGCGCGTATTCTCCGCTTAATAAGTTGGCGACTCCGAGCTTTCCTCCCGTAAAATCGAGCGGATTGTAAATTTCTCCTTCTCTCTCTCTCTCTCTCTCTCTCTCACTCTCACAAAAAAAGGCGCTCGAAAAATTTATCTCGCCAGCCCGGGCAGAGCCCTATAAACTCCTGGGGGGACCAGAGAGCAATAGCGGAGCGCGAAGTCTCGAAGCAGGCCGGGAAAACCCGCCCAGTTTTCTGTAAATCACCGAGGGCGCCGCGCGCCCCGTACTTTCGGCTGGGGGCTCGGGAATAAAAACAAGCGTGCTGGAGACCCGGACCACGAAACGTACGACGCCTCGGCGCGTAAATTTGAAGCAAGTGCAAGGAACGGCGTACGAAAATTACCGACCTCCGGGCGCTCGCTCGATCGGTAATTATACGCGGTAGAGGTTATGGTTCGACGTCGCGAGCTAATTGCGAGTCGGGTCCGTGTAAAATAGTTTCAGAGAGGAGGAAGTTGTTGTTGACTGGGCTTTACGGTGGATGGCTTCGGGAATTTATTAATATTTCTTGTTACTGCGGCTGGTGCTTTGAGTTGCTGCGGTATACGACGCGCGCTTCGCTCGATTTGCGGCTGAAAAATGGTTGGCGCGCAAAAAAAAGGAGGACCCGTTGAATCTAAATAAAGGGAATCGATTCGAATTTTTTGGTGTTTTCGTTAGATCTGCGTATGCGCGTACCGATGCACTAACGGAAAAACAAGAATTTAAATTTTAAATAGATTCGCTGAGAAAAAATCTGACGTATTTCCAATTTTGAAAGAAACGATTTTTTCGTTTGTTCGTTCTTTCGTTTATCAATTTTCAAAAACATCTGTATATTTGTATAAGAAAATACTCTCATCATTAACTACATAAAATATAATGTTAAACTAATAAGTAATGGATTAATTTTTTTTGAATAACTTAAGAAATTTGACAAAGTTTTAGCAAAATCAATCGAGAGGATCATTTTCATGAAAATCCGCAAAGTTGACCAAAAGAGCGTAGAAGTATATTTAAAAAATGCTTGAAATGAGTTTATTTCATTACAAAAACATGTATTTTATATAGAAGCATATGATATTTCTTTTTTCTTTGCCGGTAAAAATATTATTCGATTCCTTATCTGTTGTGCCTAAAAATGAAGTGGAATGGTGAACAGCGCTTTTTGTACTTATTTATCCGAGCTTTTCAGTTAAGTCATTAGATACATTTTCACCCACGTATCCTCACAGCTGATTACCAAATTATAAAATTTAAATAGCCGGATTATTGCACTACAACTGTGTTCAGTTCTGATAACCAATGCCGTAATTATACATATATTTTCTCTTCATACCCCTCCAGGCATAAAGCTTGTCCGTTCTGCACGTGGGTTACATTTACCTTAGATACATTTGCGACTCCACATGTTTATAGAACCGACCACCGGAGTAAACCACTCAGATGGTAGACGGGTAATTGTATTATATTCCTGTTCATCTCTGGTAACCACAAAGCCTGTATTGGAGACATGAGAACGACCGGTGTAAGTACATTCGCGCTGTTAATGTACCTGCTTGGTAGCGCTTCTCCGCCTCTATTCTGCTGCTAAGCTATATCCACTTGAATTTATTTGCGGATGCATATGTGTAAAACCGACTAGTAAAGTTAATGTGCTCAGGTATTCAAATATTTGTGCCATTGTATCACAAGAATCCTGTAAATTCACAGTATAATCTTCGAAACGGTTTTCAATAAAATTTGGAATCTTGATCGCATAGCATACATCAATAGATAGATTCTCAAAAAAACTAAAAAATATAAAAAAATATGTTTTGTGAACATAACACAAGTAACTCCTTCATCTGTCGTGCTTAAAAAGTACACAACAACAGAACTTAAACCCAACGAATTAACTTGGACAATTAACGAAATTTCTCAACGCCCCAGCAGCATACTTTTATCCGCTTATCGCGCGTCCAATATCCAATTAGAGCAGTCCCAAATCTGTCAAAAGGGCCGGGCGGCCAGCGCGGGGATCGCTTAACCGCTCTTTAGTTTCATCTCGCCGCCGGGCTGCGGATTTCGGAAAAGGGCGACGCTCGCTCGGCCGCCTGGCAGGGGAGACAGCGTCTACGCCACAAAACGGAAGATCCGACAATTGAACGAAGTGCCGACGTCGTCGCTCGACTTACACACGCGGGCCCCTTAATCGCGCTTAATTGCGCGCAATTACTCCAAATGGGGAAATAACAAGTTGGCCGCGCGCGCGCGCGCCGCAGCGAATAGGCGCCCCTCTACGCCTTCGTCTGTATGTGTGTGTGTGTGTGTGTGAGTGAGCCTGCAACTCGTCTTTTTTATTCTCCGAAAGTAGCGAGGCGACGGAATTCAGAGCAATTAAAAGTGAGCGCATGACCGCAGTTATGTGCACCGCAAGTCCGCGCTCTCGCTCGTGTCTTTTCCTTTGCAGCAAGGACAGGGCCCCTCGATGGCTTCGAGGAGCTTTAATTGACGACTTTGGAAATTATTAAGTAAAAACGTGACGTTTGCCGGAGCACTGGCTGCGATGAGTTTGTTTGCTTGATTGCGCCGCTGGAATTGCTTGCACCTTGTTCCCTTGTTTTTGCTCTTTTTTTCTTTCTGTAACGAGCTTTATTAAGCGGTGCTTTCATTTGTATTTTAAGTAATAAATATTCCACGTATAATATGGAGCACAAAATTAAATCTTTACCTATGCGACCCTCTTCAAAAATATTAAAAGTAGCATAATTTCTGCAGCGGCTAGCTTCCCCGAATCAAAAGAGACGAGAGGAAAAAAAAACAAAGTCGTAAAAATAAGCGGACACATTTAAAGTAGTCACGGCACTTTCGGCCCACGTGCGCAATTAGCGAAAATTCGCGTGTTCTCGCTCGTTGTTGTCTGCCAGCTCTCCAGCCGCAGCTCTGACACTCGCCCTCCTGTAGACTTGAAATTGTCAACTCTTACTCTGCGCTTGTCTGCAAAAATGCATACGTCTCGTGTCGCTCCTCCCCTTATACATACACCTAAACATATATCAGTTAGTCAACGAGTCCGCGAGCTTTCATAAATCGAACGAATTACGAAGTAGAGCGAAGGGCGCTTCTAATAATGGATTCTAATTACCGGAAAGTTTACGCCGAATGAAGGCTCGTGATTGGTATTATGTTGTATTTAGCGTTAGCTCTTGCGCGGGCTTGCGCGCGCGCGCGTTAATTATGCAAATGGATTTGCAAGTGAAAATGTGGCCCTGTCGGGGCGCGCGTCATGTTCGGGGCTGGCTGGGTGGAGCAGACGCGGAATAATTGGGCTAATTGAGTATTAGAGGGGGAAAAAAATTCGTGTGCTCGTCGCGCCGGAAGGAATAAAATAAATATGAGCGGGATACGCCGGCTGTATTTGTCACTGGTTTTCGGCGCGCGGATCAGGTGGAACGAAGCGTGATGAGCGCAGCTTTTTGCTATTCGTTTTTTTTTTCTATAATGAATCGAGAAAATGAAAAATATCTGCCTGAGTTTGATAAACATTTGCGAATATTTCGATGTATGCGCACTTTGTCTAATTAAACGACGCGCTGCGTAACGGATCAAACTGATAACTATATTTTGTTTTGAGAAAGCAGTAACGCTATATCTTGGGAAAAAAGAGGTTCATCCTAAACAGCTTATCGGAATTCAACGTTCCGAAGAAAATTGAAAAATCTCCAAGCCCCGGGCACGCGCCATCAGATAGATGAAAATCCGACAGTACAGTTCCTCGCGGCACAAGCTTGCCAACTGAAAAGACAGCAAGCGCGTATATACACTTACCCTTTCTATACACTCGAAAACAGAAAAGAGCTAGCGCGCCGAGCGGAGATTGAAGGTCGGCGGGCGGCGGTGACAAACAGTAGGGCTCTCTCTCTGGATTAGCATAAAGTTTCTCCGCGCTGCCTAAAAGAATGAAAACTGATAAATTATTCAGGGCGCGGAAATTGAGTGCGAGCTTTGTGTTAAGAAATAAACCCGGCGGGCGGGCGCGAAGAGAGCTCTCTCTCCCTCTCTCTTTCTTCCTCGAATCCTCCGAGCCGAGCGGACTAACTTTCAAATGAGATTCCTTCTAATCTTCTATTTGATTTAAGTGTCGCGCGAGAGTAAGTCGTTTACAAGTTCGCCGCCGCGGCCGTACTCTGGCTCTGCTCTCTGTGTGTATACGTGTGTACAGCCGGGCGCCGATCTACCTTTCGCAGAGGATGCCTAGGCGCGCTGCTGGTGCTGGTATAATGGTGGAAGGAAAAAAAAGAAAGGAAAATGGAGGAGGGAAGCTGGAGTAGCGAGTTTACGGAGCGGAGGGCTGGGAAGCGAAACGAATGCGAGCGAGTTAGTTGGATTTTCTATTATTGCGCCTGGCGCTGGGTAGATGCTGGGATGGGAATAATTTCGGCCTGGAGATAATCGAGATGGGAGAATGTATGCAGCGGGTGTAGTGTGTTGTTTGTTATTTCATGTTTATAATTACGACTTTGTCGAATGTAGACTTGGGAAACTTGTCAAATGGAACAAAAAGTTGTTTGTTTAAAATCATAATACCATATTTTCGAAATTATTCAGAATTCAACTTAATTCGAAAAAATGCCGAATAAACGAACGAAACTATACGAGTTCCAGCCGCAGTCCAGCGATTAAAGCATTGTACTCAAGTAACTAAAGCCCGAAAAAAGCCTGAAAAGCCTCTAAACTCGTCCCGGCTTCTCCATTTGTTTAGCCAGCGAATTGCAAAGATTCTCCTCTAACCCAAGAAAGCCGCATTTCAAATGAAATAGCCCGCAAAAAGACGGGGGAAAAGAAAGGTAGAGAGCTAGCTCCTCGGCTCGCTCGCGCTCTCGTGAGATAAAGCGATCGGCCATTGCGTTCGAGCAGCGCTCGGATAATGACGTCGAAAAATAATGGAAAGCCGCGCGAGAGAGAAAAGACGGATCGGAGATTCGCCTCTGGACTCGCCGCTGCATCCTGCGCGAGAGCGAGCTTTTTCTGCTCCTCTACGTATAGTCTCCGCGAGAGGCTATATGCGCCGCTCCACGCGAGAAAAAGATATCCTCGCGCGGCGGGAGGTTAAACGTCATTTTTCAACGGGCAGAAGAGAGCCGGCGAATATTTTTAAGAAGCGGACGCCTTTTTGTTCGCGTTGGGAGAAAGAAAAGGCTCCTTCGCAATTACAAGCCCGCCGAGGATTTTTGTGTATCTGCAGCTCTCTGTGTACAGCGAATATTCCATATAGCCCGCGGAGTGGCAAAAAGCAGCGAGGGAGCAATAGAGTGCGCGATGCTCGAGGGCTGCCGTAAGGCAAACAATCGGATTTGTTTTTGCGATACTCTCGAGCGAATGAAATTCGCCGGGAAAATAAACAATTTTTCGAAAAGAGAGGCGCGCGCGGAGCGCTAGAGCCAAGTAGAGGCCCCGAGCTAAAAAGAGAGAACTCGCGCGAGCGAGTGGGCAAAAAAATGTTCACTCTTTCTCACTTGGCGCTGAATGGAAGCGTAACGAGGCACGTCTTTTTTTCCTCTCTCTCCCGCTCTCTCATCCGTCTAGCTCTCTCCCTCTCACAGCCATTATCCGGCACTTCTCCAAGGTTCCGGAAATTGAGATAATCGTCGCAATTAGCATCGCGGCTGCAAGCACAATCTCACAGCAGCAGCGTTTGAGTCACACAGCGAGCGCGCGCACTTGAAGCATGCGCGACGACGTCTTTTCGTTTTTCGTCTCGTCGGTAAGAGTGCCACTTTCTCCTCGCTCGCGCTGCTGTGAGCCCACTCGCTTCCGTTTTTTTTCCTCCCAAACGTTTTCCATCCAGCTTGCGCGCGCTTACGTACGTGTGTATGTGTGTGTGTGTGTGTGTGTTTTTCTTTGTTTCTCGGCTCGTCTCTCGTTTATATGTCTCTCCGTTTTTGCCCGGCTCTACTCCTACTCTAATTCCCGTCTTGCGAGCTCGAGTTTTCTCGAATTTTTTTACACGCGCGCTCTGTCTTTTCCTTATTGTCGTGAGCTCTTTCTCCTACGTATGTTAGCGTCCTTTTAGTTGCTTCTCCCTAGTGGCTTTTTAACCGTTTCTTTTTCTTTCTTTTCTTCTGTTTTTTTTCCTTTCTTTTTGTTTTTAATACGGTAAAAACCGTCGTATTTAGAACCGCGAAACGAGAGAGCTGCTTCTGCTGCTGCTGCTGCGATAGTGGAGTAAGTAACATTGCAGTAGACAATTTCACAAGTGCGCTAATTTACCTGCATATTAAATTTTTTAATAAAAAATTGTGCTTTTTGCTCGACAAATTTACTGTTTAGTCGGCATTTTTGCTTGAACCATTTTCATTATTAGTATTCATTTTACAAATACAGTACATTCTAAAATATAACACCCCACACAAAAACCAGTCCCTCGTTATTAACAGTTTTTCTCTCTGCAGCAAAGCACAACAAGCCACAAACAACTTTCCCATAAGCAAACCCTTCCAAAAACAGCTTCGCGCCATATTTTCTCCCTATTGCCACCCCCTGCCACCCCCATACTTTATACCTCCTTCGACATTTTTTCAGGGCGCATCCTTTTTCTGCCCTCGGCTCTTTTCCCTGTCAGTAGAGTGCAGCGCCTTGCCCTTATATATAAGCTCACACACGGCGGGGCGCGAGTTTTTGCTCCCCCGCAACTTTGGTACTTTTCCGGTAACGACGCGGTTTGTTACGATCGCCGTCCCGTGACGCGAGGAAGTCGCCGTTCTGCCTCCACTCCTTTCAGAAATAAAGAGAGAGAGAGAGAGAGAGCTTTACTGCCAATATTTGCGATAGCTATTTGGCTGCGGGTGGCGTTGTTGTTCTCTTTTTTCTATCGCGGTAATGAGGTAATAGAACTCCAGAAATTATAAAGTCGTTAGGGGAGGAGAGAAGTGAGGAAAGTTTTGGTTGCGCGAATGTAGCGTGAGGCTAGGAGAGTTTGATGCGTGAATATTTTTTGATGCGCTATGAAGCGCGGCGACCTTATTTGTTTTAAGGCTAATTGATCGTACCTAGTTTATTCGAGTTTATGAAGTCTATAAAAATTGTTGGTTTTTTTATTTTTTTTCAATCGATTTTCCGTTATGAAAAAGAGTATATAAAGTTTACTCGGGAGACGTTATTATTAGAACGGAAATAAACTATCGAGGAGGTCAATCGATCAAGTGTACATTCTTCGATATATATACTTTGCTGTTAAAAAAAACGCGTCGGGATAAATAAGGATTTTTCCCGGCCGTAAATACGGTTTGTCGTTAAGAATAATTCTGTTAAATTTATTTCAGCGTATATCACGGGAAAATATAGAGAAAAATAAATCTAGAGATATTTATTTTAAAAATATTAAACCATTCTAAATAAATTAAAAAGCATTCCCGTCGTAATGCGTTCATTTTATTGCGTATAAAAATGTAAAAATCGCAATAACTTTATTTTAAATGTTAAATATTTTTGCACTGAAAAAGCTGAATAATTCATAAAGCCAGCATATCTGTCTGAGAGAATAACTTTTTATTAAAAAAATATATACACTCTCCACTCTACATTGTTAAAAAACAATATTTTAACTCTATAAAGTAAACTCGCAAACAGTGCACTTATTCGGCGAAGCTTTCAATAATAGACAGTGCAACATATTGTCCCCGACAACATTCTATTCTTTCTTTGAAATCCCATAAAGCCAGGGCACTCTTCACAAACTGTCCCTCTATATACATTCAAATCTCCCGCAACAAAAATTCCAACATAACATAACTCTCGCTGAAGCAAAAGACACTCGGAGCCATAATCGTTTCTCATAATCGCCAACTCGCATCCCCAAAGCCAGCCCCCGGCCAATGATAAACTACTTAGAAAACCTAATCAAAACGCCAGAGAGCTCGAGCCCGCTGGAATCTCGAGCTCCTAAGCTATATATACCGGATCATCGGCTCATCTTTCTTGCGCGCCATTCACATCGCCCTCGCGATCCGTCATAAATTACGAGGCGCGCGCGCGACATTAATTGCCCGGCTTGCTTGCCTTCATCCCTCCCCGCATTATACAAGCATAGCGTATTTCTCTTTCTCTCCCTGAGCTGCTCCTCCTCCCGAAAACATGTATACTTGGGCCCAGCCTCCATTAATATCCCGGAGAAGGAAGAGAGCGCCGCGGCGAATGCTAATTAATTAAAGCTGCTTGACTGAATGCGAGCTTGCGAGCTTGCGCGGCTGGTGGCATTGAAATTTCGGCAGGTTGACCGGGCCGCGCGGAGTTATATTAGTTGGAAAACTGGCCGCGGGACGAGGCCTGGATTAGCATGCGCGCGAGAGGGGGGGAGATGGCCGGGGGCGCAAATTTTTCTTTGCGCCGCAGAGCGGCCGAGTTAAATAAGTTTCCGACGGCGCGCGAATTAAATGCGTCGGGCCGCAGGCTAATGAAGCCGCTGCTGCGAGCCATTATAAATTTAAATGCTCTCTCGAAAAGGCTGCAGGGAAGTTAGCCGCCACCGACGCGCTGCAGCTCGGGTCAGGGCTGTGTTTGCTCTCTCGGTGTCGTCGCGCTGTACGAGATGGTCGAGAGACGGTTGAGCTAAGGGAGAGCTGATACTTTTTCGCGCGTTGATCTTGGAGGTGTTGGAGATGGGTGGTGTCAGGGATTGCGCAGGTGAGCTTGCGGAGCTGTGGTTTTTAATTGTTTTAGGTGTGAGTTGGTTAGAGAAGAATGAAACTTTGGGAATTTGATTTATGAATTTTTTAATATTGTGTAAATACTTATTTATTATATTACATTGCAATTATAAAAATGTTCAATATTATGGCTGAAGTTTAAAGATTCTTAGAAAGTCTGTAAGCTGGTTTAATTAAAGTTGGGAAATTAAAGAAATTCGAAAATTTTCTTTTCAATTAAATAATACAAAAGCCGTTGATTTTACAAGGTCCCTTTCATGATTTCGAGAAATTCTCAATTATACCGGCTTTATTAAATTTACTCGAAGGTACAGTTTAATTTCCATCCGTCTGACAATTATCTCAATAATACAAGCGAAAATTCTCTCTATTAAGATGAACATTGCACTTTAAAGAGCTCAGAGTTTAATAGCACCATTATTCTCTGTTTAATATCATTGCCAAAGTCCGAAAAATCATTCTTTCCTAGCCCTTTTGCTGATCGAGTTAAGCTCGAGTACTACTATCGCACTTCTACCTTATTCTTCAAATCATTTTCCGAATAATTAATTTTACAGACAATCTACCACTTCTTCAACTCATTTGTACTCAAACCGAAGAGCCACCTCATCAAATTAACCTATATCGAAAATTTTCCTAGCACCCTCAAAAACGCGAACATTCCATTCCCACAGTAAAAGTTCGCAACTCAACCAAAACCACCAACATCCCGAATACCCCGCAGCAGTCCCTTATCTCACCAACAATCGTCCCCGAAGACTCGCACTCTTCGGGCCCAAAGACTCTCGCAATAAGTAAATAGCCAGCCGCGCGCATTTTCATTACTCTTAAAGCTGCCAGGGCGCGCGAGCGCGCTGCAGCTATCTGCGCGCCGGCAGTCAAACAGAGAAATACTGCAGCGGCGGAAGAGCGCGAGAAAAAAGAAGCCGAGCGATTCCCCATTAATCTTGGAACTCGGGGGAGCCAAAGAGAGAAAGAGAAAGAGAGAAAGAGAAAGCCGTAATTGGCCCGCGACGTTTATCGGACGCTAATCTTTTCTCGATCTCGCTGCTGCTTTATATATATACACGCTACTGTGCGCGGGAGTGAAGCTAGTAGAGAAGAGGGAGGGCTTAAGGGGGGGACGACCAGATGGCAAAGGTGCTTTATGGGAGCCGCCGAGATAAAATTTGTACGACGATCGAAGCAACTCGAAGCGCTTCCTTTTTTATTTTCCTCTGCGAGCGCGCTTTCTTCTTAACGGTTATTTATCGGCGCGTTTTGCAAGCGCTTCATCGCGACGAGAGGGCGAGTTTTGTAAAGGGGCGGGTTATCGGAGAGGCGTTATGCAGATGCTTGGACGGTGATATGCTGGGCGAGCTAGGCTACCGGATGGTCAAGTGGGAAAACGAAAGTAATTAAGGAGAGATTTACTTGTTTTGTGTATGGTGTAGGAGTCGAGTGGAGCTTTTAATATTCTGGGTTTTTTAAAGGAGTTGATTGAAAGTTTTTTTTTATTGAGTTTGACGGTTTGATGCTATTTTTTTCGTTCTTTAATATCGGTGTGCCAATATTTGTATATATGTGACTCGAAAAATATACTTTTAAATCTCTGCTTCGATAAAAGGGCTGTTTTATGCGATTCGCGGTGGAATTTAGTGATTCCAGGATGTTTTGCAGGATTTCATTTAGCAGGGCTCATATTCATATATTATCTTTCCAAGTTTAATAGATACAATTTAAGAATTTTATTGAAAATCCAAGTGCGTAATAAATACAGAAATAATATCAGAAAATTGATCAGAGCCGCTCTCACTTCCTACCTTACGCATCGAGAAAACTCGAATTTCACACCATTCCGCGGACGATAGGCCGATTAGCCGCGTGTATACTATACATAAAACAGCGGTAGATAGATGATATCGCGCTAATCGTTGCTCTCGCACATTTCATCCGACAAATTCGAGCTGCCCCGGCGCTCGGCCGATACACATCCGACACGCGAATTCCCCCTCGTCCCTTACTCCCCCTGCCAATTATATCGTCCTCGTAATTGCCCCGAAAATCAACGTCAGCATCGGCATCGCAACAAAAAAATCACCATCATTCACAACTCGATAATCCCCGCTACATACTTTCTCACGAGGTAATTGCCTCTCTCCATACCAAGATCCGCTATATAGTGTCAACCGCGCGTCTTTAATTAAAGGAACGAAATTTCGGGCTCTCGGAGCGCGCAGGCAAGGCTGAGTCTCTCGCATCCGGATCAACCGGTTCTCCCAGCGGCGGATGATTATTAGCTTTCAATAAGCGCGCTCGCGTGCGGAGGCTCGCGCTACCGAGCGTGAAATCGCTACCTCGGCCGCGCGGGGAGGATTAATAAGCGCGCCTCGCCGAGCTACAAGGTGCCGTGATTTCCTGCGCCTTCTTTCTCTCCTTCATTTTTTCCCTTCGCCTCTGTTCTTTTTCTCCTCCACCGGCTGGTTACACGGCCCCCCTCTGGCTTTTATGGCCGCGGGAGAGCAGGTGTCGATGAGCCGACGAAAGGAACCGAGGAAAGTTCAGCCGGAGACGCCGAGAGTATTAAGGGAGAGGGCAAGTTGGAATCTCGTTAAGCGGCGACGCGAGCGTATAGTCCGATTAGGAAATGAACGAGCGCTTGGAATTGGCGCACAATGGTTTTTTTTTATTGATGGAGGCGATTTCGAGAGAGAGGCTTTTGCGGTGTATGCAAATCGGAGCGATTAATTGCCGGACTGCGGAGCGGAGATTTCAGTTATTCATATTTAATTTACCCGCTGATGTCGGGCATCGATTATTAGCGGGGATACTCTTTTATCGCCTCGCTGCGCGGATTTGTTTTCTCGGTTATGTTTCCGATACAAATTGCGAGTGATTAATGCAATTTGTTTTTAAGAACTGAATTAATAACTGCATTCCGTGTTGATATTCTCAAGTATATCAGGACTGTTTCGGGGAAAAGGAGAAGTTTAAACGTATAATATAATGAATAAATCAAGCGCTAAAAGAATTTAAAAACTATTAACCGAACGAAGCAAGCAATACGTTCGTTAATGACCGGGCGATTTAAATGCATGACTTTAACCAAGTGGACACGCGTCACTTTCACTTCGCCCCCCACCCTCCCGCCTTTCACTCTTCGCGTCTATTCAGCGTATAATTAATACCCTCTCGCGCTAATGAATAATAATGCCCCTCTGCCGGCGCGTAATTTTAGACAAACTTTTCGACCTCGCGTGTCTTTCACGTCAGGCTGTACGCATCGTTAATGTTATAGCTCCCCCCCTACATATATACTCGAATTCAGCAACGACGGCGTCGCGCGCAGCGCGCAGTAGAGAAGGGGAATTAAATTACGCGCGTAAACAAATTCGAAAGGTAGCTCGACGGGCGAAAACGAGACGCGATTGCAAAACTTTTAATTTGCGCGCTACAAGTGTCTTGGAGGAAAGCAGCTATCTATACGGCTGGCTCTCTCGTTATAGATATATACAGGACAGCGACGACTCGTCGAAATTAGCGCGGATGGTAATTTACCGAAGAGAGCCGCGACGTTTATTATCGCTGTAACGCGACGGCGTTTCGCAGTCGGATATGGACGAGTTTAAGCTGAATGCCGCGGAGGGAAATAAAAGTTTGAGATTAATTAGTGGAATGTAAGGGGGGGAATTATGACGCTCGCTTGGGCGCTTTGTGCGCCTGCTGTTTATATTCAAAGCGCGGACGCTCCGTTTAGTTCTGTTATGTATATAGAAGCCTTTTCGCGCGGACGCGGTATTTTGATTTCAATTTTAATAATTATAGTTGTTTGACCGGGCTTTTTACGTGAATTACGCTAAATTTGCATAACAACGTGATAAATTACGAGGAGGCGATTTTCAATGAGCGTTAATGATAGCGGGCACTTGTTGTTTATGTCTCGGGATGTTTATGAGGGAGAAAGGGATTTTTATTTTTTGCAAAAATGGCGCTGTCGTTGGTGGTATAAGAATTTTTTTAGAAAAAAACTTGCGCGCTCTTTTTACTTTTGCACGCGAACATAAACAAATATTTCTGAAAAAGCGTATAAAAAAAAGAGCGGTTCGTCAAAAATGTTCCGAGAAAAATATTTTTTTACGTATCGCGTGTTCTTCGCTCTCCTCCAATAAAAACTCTTTTTATCCTCGTACTTTTGTGAAGAATTTTTTTCTTCGACAGACAGTTGCCGTTCAAAAAATATTTACTTTGAAAATAAAGTTTTATCCAAACAGAAATAGCAAACTTTCTCAGCAAAGTCAAGCGACAATTTTTCAATTCCCATTCGACCGTTTTATAAATGCACACCGACGCACATAATTTTCCAAGAAAAAGATCCATTCTAACCAGCGTTCGCAAAAAGCGCTAAAATATCCAATTAAACGTTTATTAAACGCGGAGAGCGAAAAATGAAAATGCGATAAAAAGCTAACGAAGCCGAATAAGCGGAAAAAAGCAAATAGGCTTGCGCTCTTATTGTATCCGTAACAAGCCGAGAAAAGTCGGGCCCCCTTCGGCTTGCCTCTAGTTGACGGAGGAGAAAAAAAGAGATAACGAGAAGGAACTTTAAACTACCATAATCGCATCGGGAAGTCGTCGAGCAGCCAGCGCATAATGAAAGAAAGTAGAAACGGAAAGCAGAGACGAAAGAACGCGCAGCGAGTTAAAGGAAAACCGTGAGATCATCGCGGCGAAATGTTTCCTTTCCCAGCGCGCGCCATTTTGCTGGTTGGTCGGGAAGCTGTTTAATTTTAAGCAAACATTGTGGACTTTATTTTAAGAGGATTGTTTTTGTAATGCGTGTCGATATTGCACGTCCGATTCTGATACGGATATAGGTACTGTTGTATTAATATAATAATGTGATTTATATTTTAACGTGCGAGCGGAGAATTGCTATATGAATCGCTTCTAAATTTGTACGCCTATTTTCCATCGCGCTTCTTTTTAATTCTGCTGTCTGCATTAACTTTGTAGCGCGCACAGTGAAAAAAAAATTGTAATATGAGGATGTAAAGCAGGTGAATTTCGTTAGAGTTTACATTTAACTGGGACAAAATTAAAAACAAACTACATTTATTATTCTTCCGCGAGGCGTAGCGACATTCTAAGGTAATTCAATGTTTTTTAACTTGCATTAAAAGTCGTGTATTTTTTGCCCCTCGAAGCGGCAGTTTGTAGCCGCGAGGAAAAATACACACGGCCAAAAAACTTTTTTCCCCGGCCACGTCCACAGAGTCGCATAGTTTCCGCGACAATTAAACTTCCACGCTCGCTTCCCTCCCGCTCATTGGTCATTACGGGCTATATAACTTTTCGAAAGTTGGCCTAATTCAACATTTCGGCCGAGACTCGCAAGCTCTCGCCTCCCGATTTAAGAAACATTTATTCCGAAAAAAACTTGGCCAAGTTTCGCTCTCTCGCTCTGCTGTTTATACCAGCTGCGAAATCGCCGGAGCCCAAGAAATTTCAATCCCCCCGATTTCGTCCTTAAAAGAACAGCCCGGCTAATTTCCATAAATCGCCAACTCGCGCTCTCGCAAGCCTGGATCAATCAATAACCGAGCCAGCATCCATATTCGCCACTCCCGGCCGGGAGGGCCAGCCTAGCAGCGCTCTACCTCGTCGTCGCATTATAATTGAACATGAATTATTGATATAATTCAAAAACGATTTGCCCTGCCGGTGCTGCCGCGCACATCCCATTAATCGTCGCGTCCTTTGCGCCTGCATATGCAGCTCGCTCTCGTATATATATGCATACACGCATAACGCTTACACATGACCAGGCGGCATCGAGAAAAAAAGAGAGAGAGAGAGAGAAATGAGCGACGAGCGATTTCCCGTGATTCTGTTTTCTGGCGCTCGCGCGCATTACTCCTCGTACATATTGCGAGAGCGGCGTCGGACTTTCGACCGTAAATTCGCGGTGGCGGCGGCTGTGTACGGCTACTCCCTCTGTCTCTCTTTTCACGCTGCGCGCGAGCTGCCGGCTACGGCGGCGCGGGGCCGGGAAAAAGCGCAGCGGCACGCGCCGGAACGTAATACCGCTGTGTACGGCGCCGATTCTCCCCCCGAGTGCTCGTGTGTCGCTCGCTTTTTGCCGCCCCCGCGCGACGATTTATACGTAATAATGGGCGCGCTTAGCGCGGGGACGAAGAAAAGCGCTAAAGTATTGCGAGCGGCCTGCGGAGAAGCTGAGAGTGCTCGTTTGGCGAGTGGCTTATTATGATCGGTCGGGTGATCGGAGTGCTGTTTGCTCTTTAAATATGCAGGCGATTGTATATAGGCTGAATGGGAATTTGACGTGCTAAACAGTGTGGGTCGGGTTATCAATTTTGGATTTGCGGTGGGCGCGTCACGCTGGGCTGAAGAAAGCGACGGTGATGAATGCCTATAAATTTTAATTCGCCGGGAAAATATTGCGGCGGAATTAACGGGAATTTGAAGGGGCTCGCTCGTGCGCACTGGACTGTCGCGCGCGCTCCCCGGCCGTGATGAAACAAAGCGGGATTGTTTTCGCTCGTTTTATTTCGCGCGTGAGTTTCGCGATGTTTAATTTTAAATTGCAGCGGATTCTCTTTTTTTTTTTGCTGAAACGAAGAAAATATTAAAGTCGGAAAAATTGTAATCAGCATTAAAGTTCGTATCTCCGGAACTTTGACATTTTGCATTTATACACAATTTCGTTGTTATAGGAAGAAGCTTAAATTCCATTAAGGCCAGCCATTATTTATCGCGCGAGCTCTCTTATCAGCGCATAATAACGAAACTCGATTATGCGCATGTAAAATTGTTGCGCAAGCAAACTTTCCCGTGCACAAACATACGCTTAATTTTCATATAATAGCAGGCCCCTCGGCGCCTACCTATACTTGCATGCTCTCCAAAAATTGCTATCATAGACGTTACACGCAAGCTCTCAAAAAATCATCAGCCTTGTATATATCGACAAAATCCGCAAACAGCGCACCTAATTTATCCTCGACTATTTACACGGTCACGGCTCTCGAAGCTTGCTGAGAAACGCAGGTTCGGTCAGCGGGGATCGGCGCAGTAGTAAAGAACCAAGCCTCTCTTATTTTATCTGTCCTTTTGCTACAAGGAGCAGATCGGCGCAGGCGGTAACAGCAGCTGCCACGGCCGCGTAGAGGAGAGAAGAGAAAACAGAGAGTAGCGGGAGGGAGGCCATTTAACTTCTATAAAGGCGATCCGGACTTTTGTAGTCCAGTGTCGGCGGGGTTTCGCAGCGGGATGAGCTGGTGTATTTATATATATATGTATATCGACGGTGGGGGTTATAAATTCGCGGCGAGTCGAGGTAGTATGGAGGGAGAAGAGAGCGGGAAGAAGATAGCCGCGAAAAAAGGATATAAGTGGAGGAAAGATTATTGGACCGTGGCGCTGGTCTTTGCCTCTCTCGCTCTCTCTGTCTTTCTCTCTTCTCGAAGCAGCGGGATAGTCGCGACAAAAGGGAGCGCGGGCTCGGGCGCGTTACTGCCGAAAATCGTCCTATTTGCAGCGATGACGCATTGCCCTAGCCTCCACTATGCTACCATAAAGTCGCGACTTCGGCCTCGCTGAGCACATTTCTACTGGCGCAGCTCGTTCCTCTCTTTTTCCATGTACATCTATATACGTGCATCCGCGTGTGTATATATATATACATATACGTATTGTCGGATGTGCCAGCACTTTTGTACCCCCGTCGCCGCCCCCGCGCCGCTGTTGCTGATGGCGGACGAGCGAGTTTATACGGCCGCTCGCCGCTACTGGAATTTTCGCGCTACGCTGATTTATACGGAGTTGCGGTCGCGAGTTTTCGGGACACGCACACCCACACACATACACGAGTGAGTGCCTGGAAAACTCTTTGCATTCGCGCAGATTGGCGCTAAATGTTTTGTGGCCGGACCGCGCTGAAAACTACTCTCTCGCGCTCGCTCGCTCTCTATCTCCGTGCTTCACGCTGGGATACGTGTGGAATTTTGGACGGTTTTTGAGTTCTGTGCAATTGTTTCGAGGAGCTTGCCTCTCTGCTTGAATTTCTCGAATTTTGTTTACGAATTTGTTTTTACTTTCCTTTTTTTGTTTAATATTTTTGAGAAAATAGTTGCTTGATGGGGGTTCGAGAAACTTTATTCAAGCTCATTCAAGCGGATGTAGTAACACAATATATTCTCGAAATTTCTGCATTCCTCTTCTAGTAGAAATAAAACATGACGCTCAACGGTTACTAAAACACGGGTGATGGTTAAAAAAAAATACTCAAAAATACAAAATTAAAAAACACCGTATAAAGTAAGAAACTTTTTTGCCTGCAACTCTCAAAAACACACTCGCACAACGCAAAGTCAGAATACTCAGCGTCAGCTACACCATAATATCAGTAACAACTTCCAAAGTATTGGCATAGCTAGCGAGCCTGCGCCAAGTATCAAATGTCCATCGCATCAAACCCACGCCCCTCGCTGTCCAACATTTTGATGATCAAACACTAGAGCAGCGCTCCGTACACGAACCCAACCAGGAAATGCAGCCCGCTAATTAACCGGCATCTAGTTACTCGTTCGCAATTTGCGCGCACGAGCGGAAATATATAACATGCTCTCCTCCACAATGCCTCCGCTCCCCCCCTCAGCACACATAAACACTCCCGATGACTCCCCGTGCGGCTTGTGTCCTCGTCAGCAAGAAATTCGCCGTAAAAACACACGCGCTCCGCGCGGAAGTGTATAGATCTTCGCGTGGCGGACGTCCTCCCTTAAGCGATACGCCCTAATTAGACAGTGGCCGGCTGGATTCCAGCGGGCTGTAGTAAACGAGGCCGCTTAGACCGAGAGAGAAGCGGAAAAGGGGCGCTGCAGCTTGCGAGCTTGCGAGCTTTAAGACGGTGCGCGCGCCATTAGACGCGTATAGACAGAGACGAGATTGCAGGTATATAGAGGAGAGAAGGAAAAGAATGGAGCGAGGGAAAAGAGCTTTCGGTCTTTTTAGTGCGCGCGGGAGATATTACTATTGGTCCCAATGGCGCTGTTAAATCTGCAGCGAGAGAGGAGGAGCCGCGCCGTCGTCCGCGAGCTGCCCGGATACTCGGGAAGGGACGGACCGGAAGTCACTTTCGGCCGATCTGGATTGCCGCCGGAACTCGATCCCGGAGTGAAAGAGAGCTTTTTCCTCGTCTTTTGCTCAGCGGTGATTAGTTCTTTATTAACAATTTTTGGAAAACTGGAGGTACGGGGGTATTAAAGTGTGGGGAGTAGAGAAAATGTATTGAAGCTATAGATAGTGGTTTGATGGTACGGGGAAGTTTGATATGCTAATTGGAGAAAGAAGGAAAGTCCAGCGCGTTTGTGATATTTAAAGTTTATGAATGTGCAAGCATTTTCTTATTAAAAAGTTTGATGATTTCGTTAGAATGGTGCGAGCTTTCGCTGGAGCGCCGAAACTATACCGAATTGGTGCCGCGTGATCGGGAAATTCTAAATTCCCGGGAGATGAATTTGTTGAGATCAATCTTTTTTTACATTTTTAAGGCATCAATTATACATTTTGTTAAATCGGCTAGTAAATGGCTATAAAAAATGTAAAAAAGCTTTTATTTCAATGAGTAAAAATCAGCGAATTGTACATCGATTGTTTTATATTTTTAGAAATACTTTCGTTTTTTTGATGTTCCAAATTTCAATTCGAATCTAAAATTAGTTCTGCACTACCCCTCACATTCTTTCCTTCTATACACAACGCAAACTTCGATAGTTAACACCCACAGAAGCCATCACAAACAACCATCCGTCCACCGAAAAAATACGAGCCAGCCAAAGATCAGTCCTCAACATATTTACACATCCAGCATTCCACTTTGTCCATCTCATTGCTCCCAACAATCGGCCTCTCTCACCGGAATTTCCCCTTCGCGTGTTAAAACTCATTCGCGCGCGAAGCTGAAATTCGCAACGAAAATCGATCTTCTCAACCTTTACTTATCCCCCCCCCCCCCCCCCTCCTGGGTACGCAACGCATGTATGAAACGCTCGAGATGCGCAGATAGGCATATGTGTATATACACATAGACTCGTATCTCTTTGAAAAGATAAAAGTGCCGGGGCTTTATATATAGGCCGGCTCGGTTATCCCGCAGTGTGTTAAAACCCACGAGAGAAGCTGCGAGCTCTTTTTCGCAGGGCGGCGGAGCCCTTCCTAAAATGCGCTTGATTTATACGGGCGCGTATTATTCGCCGGCCCCACTTTTTCCCCGAATTAAGCTATTTCGCCCGATTCCCGCCAGCTACCGCGAGCTTTTTTCCTCTCTATACCTACTTTTACCTCTCTTTACTTTACTGCATCCACCTTCCTCTGCTCTCACTTTTTCCCTGAAATTGCTCGCGGAGATAAAACGGCCGCGAATATATAAACGCAGATCGTCTCGAATGCTCGAGGAAGGCCTTTTTTACTTTAAACCAGGCGCGCGCGAATTAAAAGGGGGAAGCACTCGACGTTATCGATATGTGTACGGCCTTTTCACGCGCGCGCCCTCGCACCCATTGAATGTCTGTTTTTGCGAGCGCGCGCGCGCGCGTGTACTCGGCGTTTCGAGAGTAATGCATTCGTTCAAGTGCTTTTTTTGTGCGCCTGCTCTCGTTCTTTTCCAGAGCGGAGGAAGAAGGGGCGTAGGGGGGGCTAATTCATTTAGAGCGAGGGGTTCGTTAAGGAGCCGGGGAGGGCGCGGATATTGACGGCTCGGCTGATGAAAGCGCGGGGAAATCTATGGCGGTAATATAGATTGAGCTATTGTATTTTTTAAGTGAGAAATTTCTTCCATTTATAGCTGCCGGAGCTGGTCTTGTCTCTCGGTGTACTGCGATGCTGAAAAGTTTTTTCAATTATTCCGAGCCATCGGGCGTGAGGTAGTGGCGTATTATAGTTTTTATCGCGTATGACCTAGCTTTTTAATTATAAATTCATAAATTAGAAGGAGGTTTACGGGCTTGTTGGCCGGAAATTACACGCTCCGTTTGCTGTGCGTCGAATGGAAAAAGTTTTTTTGAATCAGAGGTGAAACTTTACTCGTGTACATGAGAACATTTAAAAAAAGTAGAATTCGAAAATTTACAAACTATTTATTGCCTGAACTAGATTCGTTAGTTTATCAAAAAACCCTCCATGTATGTAAATATTTGCGCTGCTGAAGCCAAACGAACGCACAGAATCAATTACGAGGTACGAAGTCAGTGATATATACGCAGTCGGAGTAAAATTAGAGCAAATATTTATCTTAGTCTCTCTCGACAGTATTGATTCAAATTTCCAGCAAGAAAAAACCAGGGCATTCCGCGTTTTTAGAAAATTGATTCCGATACCACCCGATGCTCCCTCACCTCAAAATCCCTTCTAAAAATGCACCAACTACCATTCTCCAATTTCCAACCGACATTTCCTAGAACTTCTAAATGGAAAAACTTGGCCCTCTCGGCATACCCCGGCCGCGACCTACCCCGAGCATTCCAATAGCTCGCTCGTCCCTCCCCGAGAGACCGCGAACTCACAACAACCACTCGGATCCCAATAAAAAATGAAACGGCTCGCGAGCTCGCTCATAAAAATTACGATGAAAAAAGGGGAAAAAAGCGCGGCGGCGATCGTCGAAATACCGAGCGCATAAAAAAAAAGCGGCGACTCTGGCGACGATAGGGATCGAAAACCGCGGATGATTCCGGCGCGGACTGGAAATTCAAAATGAGCTCTCATCCGCGCACAGCGCATCGATCGGCTCATAAAACCCGCTCGGGCGCGTGCACAGCTCTCGTGAATTTACTTTACGTCGCGCTAGGGGGCAATGATTAATGAGCTTTATCAGGTGTCCGCCTATATATATACACGTATATATATTTTAGCGTTTCGTCTCGTAAACGCCAGAGCGGCCTGCGCACGATTTTACGCGCGCGCGTGTACAGGACGACAACAACAACGCGGGACATATCCGCCAAGTGTTATTGGCAGGTGCGATCATTATCAGGAAAAGCGCGTGCGCCGGACATAACTAATCATTGGCCGGCGCCTCGCGGAGCGGCTGCTCTCTCGCGCTGGCTATAAATTATTAATTAATAATTTTTGCACGGCCCGCCGAGTGCCCGAGCCTGGCGCAAATTTCCCGAGTCCGCGCTTCTGTCTCGTAAAATAATCGTTTGATTTGCTGGCTTGCGCGAGCCTGGATTTTGCGCGCGTGGCCCCTGGGGTATTGGGCTAGCTGTGCTCGGTCACGTATGTACGTGCGACAAGCCGGTGAGGCTAATAATGACGATTTTCATTGAATATGCCGAAACAATATTTTCTCGATGAACGAGCTTTTTCGGAAAAGTATCAGGCTTTCCGCGCTTGTATTATGCATTTGCGTTGATTTTTCCGAATTGGCTCGGGCTGAGTGGATTCGGGGAATGGCTTTTTATCGTGGAGAGCCGCTAATTGCGTGTTCGTATTGCAAAGATCGAGAATTGCACTTGGATGAGTTGAATGGTTTTAGCTAGGAGGATTGAGCGTTTGAGCGACTATCGTATTTTCGATACGAGTTTCAGTATTTAAGCCTGTAATCCGTTACGGAGTCGAAACATTTTTAACTATAGACACTTTAAGTAGGTAAAGAACAGTTATTGACCCGGTTATTAAAAGTTATTTTAAGAATACTTTTCGTGATCACGGTCAAGTTTAAATGTTTTTATCTGCTTCATAAAGTTTTATACTATTAATCAAAATAAGTAGACAGTAAAAAATGTAAAGCAAGCATGGTTAGATTGAATTGAAGTAAAATGAGTTATAAAAGAGAAAACTAACATTTTAAAGTTGCACACATGCTTCTTAGAGAAGCGCGAAAATAATGTTGTTTTTCAACTTTTAAGAACCACATATATAAATTTACTTTGGAAATAACAGCACTCGTGCTGTATAACTTGATGAAAAATTATCGTGGAAAAAAATCGCGAGTAAAGGGAGCTTTTCAAAGTTAGTGCTCTCCAACCTAAACGCGTTTTGCTTTCACGTAAAGAAGAAACTTGCGTTTTCAAATGATGAGCTGTCGTGTTTTGAAGAAGTTAATAAAAAAGAAAAGCAGCGTCCAAAATAAACTGCACGCTTCAAAGCTTGATGTTTCTCGTTAAAATTTTTTTATTTTCAAGATTGCCGTCCTTTATAATTTTTACAGATCTAGCCGTAAGCCAGAACTTTAATTCTTGGAAAAACTTTTTAATTTCTTTCGAAAGTCATTATGAGTTTTCTATTTATTTTTTTATCAACAATTTACTCTAATAAATTGAAATAACCACGGGAAAAACGAAACTTCCAGAAATTTTACATAGCGGCAAAACAAATAAAGCGCGCGCCTGGGAAAAACATGAAAACGCAAAAATTCCATTATAATTTTCATGAACTTTTACAGATCACTTTTAAAACTCGGCGTATTTTTCCAAACAACATTCCCAAGAATCCCAACAAAATACGAATTCCACTTGCCAGTCCACCGGCGTTATTTCTTGAAAAGTAAAGAGAGAAAAAAAATATGAACCACGCCATTACCCTCGACGCCTCGTCCTCGCCGGAGAAAAGTCGTTTCTCCGAGAGGCCGACGACAAGCATCGAAAAAAAGAGCCAGCCCGACAGTCCCGCAAGCTCGCAAAAAATGCTAGCCCCGCGTGCCCGAGCTTGCGACCGCGAGAAAATGGGAAGGAAGCCTCCGGAGCGATCGGGCTTACCGGGGCAGATATACGCGCGGCGCCGGTAATAAGTCGTGACCGCGCGCCCCTCACCGGATTCTCGGCAAATATTTGACAAGGTGTCAGAGCTCGCGCCTGTTTACTCGTCGAATTCGATGAGACGACGGGAGCGCGCCACGCTCCTAATCTCCCCTCTGGAGAGAGGCGGGCCTGGGGTGGCTGGGTTTGAAAAAGGGAAGAAGACGAGAGGCGGCAGCTCGGGCTTGGCAATATCGTCGCGCGCGGTAGGAGAAGTAGTCGCGCTAAAACATTTTCGACTACTCCTCCGGCTTATCCCCGGCTGAATGCCTCGGAGTAGAGATCGGCGCGCTCTTTGAGTTCTTCTTACTTTTTGCGGGCGCCTCTCGCTTCTCTTCCGATACGAAGGCCGAGCGCCGCTGAATGTACGTGTGTAGCTAGGCTTCCACTCGGCAGCCTTCTCCGTAAACGAAATTCTTTAAAAGCCAGTGGAAGGATGGAAGAGGCGCGCCGAGGGCCTGACGTTGGGAGAGAGAGCGAGGAAAAGGGAGCGCGTCTGGATGTTGCCTACGATGGGCGTATATATTTTTCTTGCCGATACGATCGTTGCAGGTCTTTCTAGGGTTCGCTGGAGGGGAGGAAGACAGAGAGAGAGAAAGAGCGGAATTTCGCGGACAACGGGAGGTTGATTGGAAAATTCATTGGTTCGCTGCTTTGGGGAGGCGGAGGGCAAATGGAAAAAGACGGAAAGCTTTCTTTGAATTGGATTTTCGAGAAAATTAGTTCGCTTTGTTATTCGCGAAGAATAATGATGATCGTTTTAACGGGCCTTTTTTTTCATAAAAAAGGAAAAATCATCGCGTTCTTGGAACAAAATGTGGCCTGCAACTAAAATTAAAATAAAGCAGTAACCGGGTAATTTACGAGCTCTTAATTTTAAAAGCACCAAGACTCAACGTTATAAACTTAATTGCTGATCTTAATATCGAATAATACGGCAAATTTTCTCCTTATCCTTTTTAAATTTCCCACCGCTTAATAAAATTTAATAAAAATCTCGCTGACGCGGAGCCCAAAAAAACTAGGTCATAACCGACCATCTCTCGCCGCACCCTCCGTCCCTAAAAAGCCAACTAAAAACCGAAATCGATTATTACCAATAAGAGGGGAAACCCCCTGATACTTTTCTATTACAGGCCGTTGTCCTGCGTGTAATATCCACACCGTACTCCCCCTCCATCACTCTCCTGTTACCTCCAAAGCACGACTCGAGATCAGCCGAAAGTCGGATTAACCGAGCATGTAACCGCTAGGGCATCAGAGTCCAAGGGCGCATCGGAGCTACGCGCCGTGACGTTACCCCGTTTAAATCATGTTCAGCTCCGGTTTGCCTCTCGCAGGGTACAATGGCGGGCCGGAGCTCGGTTAGACGACTCGGGGATGATCCATGGCTATCTGGATAGCGCGTGGATCTAAAGCTTCAGCGTGGAAGATTTTTTCAATTCTTCGCCGAAGGATTTATAACGTCTGGGCTGGAGGTTGTTCGTTCGATGTTTGATAATTAAAAATTGAATTGAAGTGGTTATTTAATGATACTATACTTGGAATGTGTAAGACAGGTGTTTCTGAATAATATTATAAGGTTTTAGAAAGTATAATCTTGTAGCTGAAGGAATCCCAACAGCCTCTTTCATTTAAAAGGACTTATCAAAGTTTTTTATGAATTTTAATCCGCAGAACGCAATTTTTAATAGAACTTTTACTGGATGTCAATAAAGCTTTTCTAAGCAAAAAATTTGCAAAAAATTAAAAAATATTTTTTAGTAAAATATAAATCTAGAAATTTTACAAAAAAGGACCCAAAGATTTTTTAGTTCAATAAATAAAATCCAAAATATTTATTTAATAAAAACTTATTCGCGCTCAATAATCGAATATTTCCCTATTTTTATTTCCAAAACTATGCGTCGGATTCGTAAGTTATATTTTTGTTTAGAAATTCTCAAAAAATAAAAATATATTTTTTATTTTACGAATGAATATTTTTTAGCTAATATAAACAGATTTTGTATTTAAAAATCTATAGTTAACATCCGGATAAAGTTCTACCTAAAAAATTCGCACTCTGCTAGTCAAAATAAAAAAGAAAATGAAAAAAAATGTCATGTAAGTCCATCTAAATAAAGAGTTCACAACCCCCTACAGATACGATTTTACATTTATCGATTCATAATTCACGCCTCTATATTATCTAAAAGTAAAATTCTATATTAAATAATTTAATAAGTTAATGAGTCTAAAAAAATGACTTGATCCAGGATAAAAAGGCGCGAGCGAAAACAAAAGAAGGTGCGTGCTCAGGCAGCGTCAGTTGTTTTCAGGAAAGAAATATGCGAGAGCACGCATTTCTCGGGGAAAAATAGCGTAGACAAGAAGTCCGAGCGGAACGGTCACTCCATATATTTTCTCGCCTGTGCTCGCAGCTTCCTCCTTCCATTCCTGATCCAGGATGCTTTTACGAGGGACTAGCTTTGTACTCGTTCTACAAGAGTAAGAGAGAAAGAGAGAGGGAGAGAGCGAGAAGCCCAAGAGCAGTAAGTCTATCTGACAAAGAAATAAATTCCAATCGGAGGACCGAGGCATATTCTAATCCCTCTTGGCACACGCGGCTTCTCTCCTTCTTCAGTTTGCTCATCTCCTTCTCTCTCTCTCTCTCTCTCTCTCGCTTGCTCTCTGCGATAATGCGAGCTCTTTCTTCGGCACTCTGGGCCCTTTCTGGGTCGTTCCATATGCCAAATCGATCGGACGGAGAAAACGTTGAGTAAGAGGGACGGAAGAGGTATGGGGAAGAAGAGAAGAAGATCAGAGTTGAAGGAGTGATACTGCGATTTCACGCGAACATTTCTCTCTCCCTCTCTCCCTCTTTCTCCCTCTCTATATCTTTCTCGACTACGACGACTCTCTGCACTACTGGCACTTTACGCGCCGGAGACTCTTTTTAACTTGAAGTCGTTGAATCGCTCGGCGATGGAACTGGAAGAGCCAGGAGTACTGCGAGCGAGAGAGAGAGAGAGAGAGAGAGGCAGGCTTTGAGTATAATCAGGAATATCAAACCGAGTGAAATTTATAAAATAAACTGCAAGCTTGCGGTTATTAGCGTCCTGATTAAGCATGCACAAAGTTTTCATACAGTACACTTGAGAATAATAGCAGATGATATTGCCGATCACTTGTAATTGATACATTTCAATTTTTATTAACATTTAAAATTATTAATTAATTAATTTAGTAAACCTAGTCAAAAATCGATTTCAAATTTCACGCCAATCAATGCCTTAATGCGTAAATCCAATTTTAGCGGTCAGTTTTAATGATTAATGATTCATTAATAATAGAAACTTATTGCGTGGCGAATATGTTGAAGCGATTATGTGTCACCAATCGAGTCATTGTTCAGGAGGTTATTATATTTGCATGCGTTCTATAATTAAAATATGTATTCAATATCCCTAATAATAAGTATGTGTTTTAGCTAAAATGAGTGAAATTATAGAATTTGTTGTGGTATTCAGCTAGTCAATACAAAATTTATAATTAGCATTCGCTTTTTAAACAATGTATACATATTATGTTATTTTAACGAAATTTTTTTCATTTTTTCCAGGTAAGCTAAAAGTTTCAATCTGTGGAACATCTTATTCAATTTTATTGTAAGTAATCATCATACAAATTAAATTAATTGTATAAAACTGCGTCTTTACGAAGATTCGTCACCCAATTCGATTTGTTTGGATTATACATACATACATACATACATATCTACACACACACACACACACACACACACATATATACAGGAAACGTATTCACATATAGGATAGTATTCACAAAAAAATAAAATATTAAATCAAGGATTGAAATCAAAATAATAAATATTGAACATTAATAAGTAAAAAATTGTTTTTCAAAATCAAAAATTAAAGTAATTAAGCTCTATATAAACGGCAGACTTATTTTCAAACTATAACTATTGTGTACACTCAAAGAAATTTCACAATATCAATAAAAGTTATTTAATTAATTCATTTAAAAATTTGTTGATTACAAAACAATTTGCTAGTATTAATAACAGTATAATTGAATCAATTACGCCTTTTAATTAAAACAACATTTTTTCTTGCATCGTATTATTTTATCAGAGAACAATGGTTTCCACTAACAGAGTTTCAGATTTTCTTGAAGTAGCAATCAGTTATTCATGATATTTTTACACAGGCAATCAATTGTTAAACAAAAATAGAAATAACAATAAAACCAATATCAGTTGTTCTAGTATTACAGGTTTCATTTTTAAATTAGTTTTCAATTGTACAATAGTTGTATATTTCTTTCCTACAATAATTGTATATTTTTATTATTTCAAACTAATATTTAAATTACGTTTAGAACACTCCAACCTCAAAATCCAATGTCCAACAACTTTGAAAAATATTCATACAATTTTGAAGGATTGTCTGTTCTAAAAGGTTTATAGATTATTTAGAAATTACAGTGTACCAAAGCTGAAAATAATTATAATGATTTAAATGTTTTCATTAAACGTTTAGCGCGTAAAATAGTGTCATAGAAGATCGATTTTATACAACTTTCATACAAAGTGCATGAAAATTTCTATTTTGATTTTTATAAAGCGAAAATGCTTTTTGTAGCAAATAGAGAAAAAGCATATCTGTGAAAAATATTGAAACTTTATATATTTTACTTTGATAAACAAAAATAAATATTTGTATTAGGAAACAGAATATACCGTTAGCTCAAAAATAAATTTTACTATTTATATATATCTACATCGAAAAATGCTTTATAGCAGTACTCATGAAACGTCGGAAAAAACTGAATCTATATCTAGAATAACAGTATAGAAGTATATATGTCATCAAAAAGCAATATTATATTCGCTACCTCAATATAACAATTTTCAGAACTGCTTCGGGAATTAGTTTCGGTTCCATGTTTTAGTTTACAAAATTTTTAGAAATTTCCAATCTCTCACAATTCTCTTAAAATAGTAGACTAGTGAAAAAAATTAAAAGTCCATAAAATTTAATAAATTAAAAGCATAATTTGCAAAGTACGAAATGAAAGCCACTCCACCCTCCGCAGTCACCTTCTCTATTTGATTGTCCGATAAAATCCTCCCTCCGAACTTGCCGCAACTCATCTTAACAAAAAGCCATATAAAAAGTGCGCAAAATCGCTGGTACAATACACGAATTAAGCGTGGCGGCCTCTCCCCTCCTGATATTTATCCTGGCAGTAAAAAAAGCTCACTCACGACCTCTCCGAGGAGCCGCGGCCGTGGCGGCGGCGTCGCGACTCCCACGCAAAGAGGCGCAGAGACTTTCAAAGGGTAGAAAGAGGAGAGGGCCCCGACAAGTAACTGCCTCTCGTCCAATTTATGGCTCTCGGGTATATCGCCTTTGCTACTTTTTATTAAACCCTCCTCCCCGCGCTTTAATTCAGCCGCACACGCGCGCGCGCCTCGCGAGCGCCTGGGCATTGTAAAAATGGCTCTCTCCCCGCGCCACAATACAACGCCGGCTGCCTTTTATCTCGAGTCTCGCTTAACGCGCCTGCAATTCACGCGTTTAGACGAGCTCCGCTCGCGAGCTGTGTATACAGCAGGCCGAGAGGGGGGGGGGGGGGTAAAGACTAGGCGGGTATTAACGTAAGTCGCGCGCACGACTGCGCGAAAAACCGAGCGCTTATGTGATTATAGCGCGGAAAAACTAGGGGTGAAGGGGGGAGGGAAAAAACGGGGAGAAAACGGAGAGGAAAAGATAAAGGAGGAAAGAGGAGCGAGCGAGTCCGGTGTAGTTGCTGCGCGCACGGCTCACGAATATATATACTTTGATGCTTTGTAGCTTTGAAATCTCGTTTGCTTTTGTAATGGCGCGCGCTGCGCTGGCTGGCTGTGCGGTGTAGCGAGAGGCCAGGCCGACGTTTAAATTATGCGAAAATTCTTACGGCTCTTTTCGACGCGGTTGCCCGTTAAGCGCGAGAATGGGCTATTTTCAAAGTTTAAATATCATCTTCAAACATAATGTTAGAATTATTTTTCGTTAAAGGGAGGCAATGGTGTATTGTTATTTGTTTCGTACTGTTGTTTAATTGCTTTTGTGCGATTCATTATTGTATATGGGTCAGTGTTCTTGTGAAAAATACCGAATTCTTCGTTATTTTTAATGGAGAACGTAATTAAAAATATTTATTTGAGATAACAAAGGCTGATACCTTCAGTTTTTGACCTTATAACGTATTGTAATGGAAAAATAAAGAAAATTAATATACTTTACGTCTATTTAGAATTCTTATTTAAAGACTTAAAGCAAATAGTTACCGCTAATTAAAATTGCCGCCTGCAGCCATTAAAAAATCTAATCGGTTCAAAACATGCGAGTTATCTTCTTAACGTATTCTTGAGTGGGCGTGCTGCGGGCGTGAAAAATGTAAATTTAAAAAAATGAAATTCGACCTCCTTTTGAAAGAGATAAAGAGAGAGAGAGAGAGAGAGGGCGGGAGGACTAAAGAAAATGAGAAAAATGCGGTTAAAACACGCGAATTTACATGAAAAGGTAATGCCCGCAGATGGAATGTCTTACCGAGTCCTACTTATACCACTGCTTATTCCTTTCGCTAGCGCAACTCCGAAAAAAGCCGAGGCCAAATGCGTGTCTTGGAAATACATTACACTTTAACCGTGCAGCACTACATTAAAATACAACAGCTAATAATGGAAAAATTTTAACGAGCTTCCAAAGTCGAGCTACTTTATCCTATTTTATAAAAATGGGTTAGCTCTTTCGGAAAATGAGTATTTAGCCTTTTTTCTCTCTTTCTAATTTTCTTGCTCGCTTCTTTTTAGAGGCAAGGAATAAGAATTCTCTCTTTTAGAGCTAGCGTAGAAGCAGGGAGAGAGGCACTTTGTAGAAGACTGTATATGAAAGATGCAAGTCGATTATGCTTGTTACTGTGGACGTGGTACATCCACGATACTTTCCGAGATAAATTAATTATCGTGCACAAAGAGGCATGTAATGACATTCACCATGCATCAGATAATTTGCACTAAACAACCTTTCAATGCACCTTATGTATCATTACTGATTATCGTGTCTATCAAGTCTGCTCTAATTTAACGTTATTTTCCAAGTACTACAAGCGTGCTATTAACGCTTCATCTCACACAATGAAAACCGTTAAAATAATCGCTACAGATAATTATATCAAAATACCGACGAATATCAAATACAAAAGAAAAACAACTGGAAACTTAATTTCCCGAGGCCAAATTAAAAAAGTGTTTACTCAACACCTACGCACCATCAGCGAACCCCTCATCATCCCCTCGCCTCAAAAAATCCCAATAAGCAGCCAGCAGGGCATAGATCCACCCCGATCCGTAAAAGACTTTCAGGCTAAACCGAAATTCGTTACCCTCTCCCCATCTCTCTCTCTCTCTCTTTTGCCCGGGCTTTTGTCTGTATACATATATACTGGCCGCAAGCGCGGAAATTCCCGGGGGAGCCTTTCGGCAAGCCCCGTAATGACGGCGAATCAGCGTGCGAGCGCGGCGGTGGGCGCACGTCGGTACCTTCTCAAATGATACTGTCACGCTCAGCTCAACGCGACCGAGCTCGCATTTATGACGGCTCGTGGAGCCCGTTCTGCTTCTCCCTCCTCCTCCTCCTGGGGAAGTCGACGCACAAATTGGTTGACTGACAAGCCGCGCATTATGTCCCCTGCCTCTACAGACAGGACCTCTCGCTTGCTATATCGCTTTTTCGAACTCTCCATTACAGAAGGGCGTTTCCGGTAGAGGCAGTTTTTACCCTATTTTCGAGCGAGATGCGAATTTTGAATTTTTATAGTGTCGAGTCGAGTGCGAAAATGATTAAAAGTTGAAGGAACGCAAGTGCAATTTTAATTGGTAAAGTTGTTTGCTTATTACCGCGCCTCTGGCTTATATATACGCAGCTGCAGCGCTTGCGCTGACGCGCCTTTGGCCTTATTCCATGATACAATTAACACGGAATAATTAAACGCTACAAAGCGATAAAGACGCGTTAGCGCGCACCTCAAATGCTCGAATCTCGCGATTCTTGTACCTTTAGTGTCTGAATACGCGAGTAATCTAACAGCTTAATCAGCACTCGCGCGTTTCGACCCCGTTATTCTCTACTTCGTTCTCGACGGGCGCGCACGCGCGCAAGCTCTGTACTTTTACGCTCCTCCAAATGGGATTCTGAGGAGGTTTAATTTTTTTTTACCGTCCCTTTTTGCGTGTAACGATTTGAAGCGTTTTAATGTTTCAGCGAGTGTACACTTCTTCGTTTGTTTGATCTGCGCTGTATTAAGGGTAATGAATAATTTATAAGTCTTTATATACTTAAGGGCTATGTTAATTCGGAATATTTAACTGTGTTAACTTTAATTATGCAAAAAAGCAAACTTGATAAAGGCATTTTATACTTTAATAATACCTTTTGGGGTTTTCATAAATTATTCGCGAAACGCTTTCGCCGAACCTACTTGCATACATTTTTACCTTCTTTATTGTAAAAGCAGTTATAATGCAAAAATTATAAAGTGATTTTAAATTTATCTCTACAAGTGCTAAGGGTATCCAGTAATATAATTTATTCGACGAATTTGTGTACACATATACCGGCATGTCTGACCGTATAAGTGTAATACTACTTATAGATCGTTTTCTGCTTTTTTGCCCAAAGGTCGTCTCAATGACAAACTATTTTGATAAATAGTCCTTACAAAAAGCAATCCTTAGCAAAAAAAAATCAGACATTCAATATCACACAAGATATTTACAGTTATGTAAACATGAAACAAAAAAATATATCTGATCCTTACCAACGATAATAGTCAGACGTAGCTGCTTTTTCGAATTTCAGCTCGTCCATTTCGCTCGTCAGCATCCGACCTTCACCCAACTATTCAGCTCGCTCACCCAAATCGCACAATTTCCCAACAATATTCGTGCGCTCATAAGGAGAAAATGACGTGCGCGTGGCTTGATCGACCGTCCGTCCAGTGTTGTAACTACACCCTGCGCGCTTGATTTTCGATCCTCGCCTAAACTCGATACACATACCGTTCACTGTGGCACGCTTAATGAATTAATAGACTCTACTTTCAATCGCCGGGCATTCGAAATTTTCTGGAATTTCGAGAGTCTCTATTATCTCGAGGTTGGCATCATTATCACATTAAGGAGGACGTACTGCGTTGGCGTGCGCCCAATTAGGGAGATTTTTTTTCTACAATATTTTTTGTTACAAGGACTCGTGATTTTTTTCTAGATGAATCTTAATTATTTGATCGGGAATATGATTTTCTCTTGTTAATGTTATATTTTACAAAGTTGATATTGTAACGAACATATTGACTTTACATCATGACTTTATACTAAAAATTCTTAAGTAACCATTAAAAGTTTTTTTTCTCTTTACCATGACAATCATATTTTTTTCAAAATCTTACAAAAACCTTTTTTTAGAAGCAATAATATACATAGACATTAGCTAATTCAGATCCTTACATTAATATACCATCCGTCGAAATCAAATGGCAACCGCGCTACAGTAGGTATTCAATTTGTTCCGCGAATGCGCGAGTGAGCGAGATGTTTAATTAATATGGTGATTATGTGCCTATTAGCTATTGCCGCGCGTATATTTGTGACTACGAACGCGCCCAGGTATGCATTTTAATTAGTATTGGCTTATCAGTCGCCGAGAGTTGATTTAAATGAAGGGCCGAATATCAGAAGGAACTTAACGTTGCAAAATAGAAAAAGAAAACATTGTCGCTAAGTCTCTTCTTGAATCCGACCTGTCAATTATTTCGTCAACTATTACATAGTAGAAATATATAGTGATTTATAATTTTAATTAGAATTGTCTATGTAAGAATGTTTTATTTCATTTATTAGTTTTTACGAGTTAGAGTAAAGTTAAAATTACTTATTTATATGCGAAATTGTTCTAAATTACAAATAGTGATTATATAGTAGAAACTTACATAACGATATAATAATAGTTGGTAAGTTATAAACCACTTACCAACATAAAGCATAATTTAATAAAATTTACTATGGGCAAAAATAAATTTTCGCAGAAATAATATAATAAATTATATTTACTAGTACGTAGTGAAAAATGATTCGTCGGTTGAGTCGAATAACAGCACACATCGAATTTTTACTAGAAAACAGAACACATGGATTTTGTACATAAGATTTTCCATTTACAAAATCGATATGTACAGTTTTCTATAGCAATAATGTGATGTGTAATATTATGCAACTCAATTAACGAATGGTAACTA
>JAPYZA010003783.1:0-14484 GCA_030522685.1 Eupelmus azureus | reverse complement strand
ATAATTACACTATTTAAACTATGATGGCACAAGATTCCATCCATTTTCCAATGTTAAAAGAACCCCTTAAAATTTATTAACAGGATCATCTCAAGCCTTTACCAAGTCATTTCATATTCATCGTCCAATTAATTAGCGCAGCCCTCCATCTCAACTCCCAGTGAAACTGCCAACTTCAAAAAACTCCCTCCAAAGGAGCGCCGCGACGTAAAAAAGCAGGCTCACCCGCTGCTCTCGAAACTTTCTCCCAAGACCTCGTTTCCTCCTCCCTCTACGTCCACCTCGCTCGCTCCGAGATTAACGGTTTTTCCGATTTTCTCTCCAGCCCGATTTACGAGAGCAGAACTTTGCAAGCTCAAACGCTCGCTCCGGCCTCGGAAACATTTGTCATCCGCGCTGGCGGAAGGAGCGAAAAAAAAACGAGCTATGCGCACTTTTTTTTATCGCGACGCCTCTTATGCGTGTTTTGTCGAAAATACAACGGCCGCGTGGTTTATTACCGCGCGTGTAAACGCGAAACGCCCTTTTTCATTGTGCGGCGAGCTGGCTTTTTTGTTCGCCCGGCGAATAAATGAAAATTTCGCAAAGTAAAATTTAATGGCCGCGAGATGCATTGTTGTTGGGCTGGCGTCGCGTTTATTTTTCGAAACTCGCCGTGATGAATGGCCGAGCTAGTTGTAAACTTTTTTCTCGGGGTATGTATGGCGTCGTGCGTGCGCTCTCAATATTATAACCTTTTTTTTTAGATGTAGTGCGATTTTATAGCGCGCGACTCGTCCGTAGTTTTAAGCGTGTAAGTTCCGCGCTGGGAGGTAAAAGCGAGATTTATACCTGGAGGTATTAGAGAAAGTTCTGAAATATATTTACGGCCGGCGTCTAAAAAGTTTTTGTAGTAAAAAATGTCTGCATACGAGAATTTTCTTTGATTCTATAAAATTTAAGTTATTATACGCAATTCGATTCACAATTAAGTTCCATTTCGACAGGTAACAAGAAAAAAATTAATTTGCCGTCACCTCGATATTCTCTCGCACTTCCTTAATCCTCCTTGACACAATTCACGTCACCTTAAGCACCTTCATAAAAAGCTATCCCCGTCACAAACGAAGCATACCCACACACACAACTACCCAGAATCCCCGCAGACATAATTTAACCGCGCCACCGTTAAAATCAGCTCGCCCGGCCTCGTAACCCGGCGCCAAACAAACCCCCTTTTACTAGACTTAAAACCTACGGACTCCAGCTCCCGCGCCGATCGGTTAATCGAGCAAACAAGATCCCGATCGCGATTTCACCTGCTAGCTCTCTGCGCGTGGGCGCCCCCGCGTCGGCAGGATTTATGCGCCTCTTGTCAAGAAGAGAAAGAGGAAGAGAGAGAGAGAGTCCATAAGCGCTCGCTTGCCGACGTTAACGCCGACAAATGATGCCCCGGCGCGCGCTAAACGATCGCTTAAAAGTTCGGCATCGGGTTTGTTTGTTGTCGAGGGGGAGGAGGTGGGAAGGGTGGAGAGACGCTGAAGTTGGAGGGAATGGAATTGCGGCTTGATGGGGGGAGGAGATTGGTTTTTGTGTGTGTGTGTGCGCGAACGAGCGAGTTGTTAATTTGTTTCGTGCGCGGAGGTGGACTACGACTCGGCGGGATGTTTAATCGGGAGCTCGTGGCGGGATTGAAGGTTGGAGTTGAAATCGAAAACGAATTGACTGGGCTGGTTTCCTTCCGTTTGGGATTGAGGGGAAATTATTTGCGAAAGTATTCGTTGGAATTATTTATTGGGTGGGATTATAGTGAGTTTATTGAGGAATCACGGATTTTAGGTGCGGGTGGTTGACTGAAGATTGACTTCGTTTTGATTCGTTATTCAAATTGCGGTTGATTACGTCAGCGATTTAATTAAATCGTTTTTAAAATATCCAGAAAAACACAAAATGGATCTCGGTCTAATTAATGCGGAATTTCAATCGCGCATGCATCCATCTGATTTATATTCACTCTCTCACACTTAACGAAAATCCGAAAGCTCCTCTATTTTCTCCTCAAGCTTCAAACCGCACGTCTCCGCGCTCCAACCTCCACGATCGAAAATCATCCATTTTTCCCACTTCCAAACTCAAAATGCACATCATCCCCCCACTAAAAATCCCGATCACGCAACGCCCGATACACAGCTCAGCCATTACCTCTCCCCACATCCCACACAAAAATTTTCGAAAAATCCTCCCTCTCTCGAGCGTTTCTCGGAAAACCGTACGGAGCCAACGACCTCGCTCATCCATAAACGTACACGCATTTTTCACGGATGAACGGATAGTCCCGGCAGGATCGTGCGCCACGCGTTATCCACGTACTATGCGCGTTATATGCGCCTTTAAGGGATTTATATATGCAGTCTGCGCTCTCTGCACGAGCGGACACAAAGATCGCCGAGGCGAATGCATATATAGCGCAGAGGAACATTAGGCGTTGCGCGCACGCGGTGAGTATGGGCTGTTGGGGTCGTTAGGGAGCTTTTACGTGTATGCGCGCGAGGCGTCGATTTTGCCGCGGTGAGAGATAAGCTCAAAGGGGTTGAGATAGAGGATGGTGGGTTGAGGTAGTTTAGGTTGGGTTATGGTTGCTGGGAAGGCGAGGGCTTGGTGTGGCTTGAGAAATCCGGGTAATAATTATAAATTTGTTAATGGTGGAATGAGTGGCGTGAAGTCGAACTTTTTCGTTGTGATTTATGGGTAATTGGAGGTTTTGAAATGTGAGATAAGGCCGTTAATACCTTGATTTAAGCGTCTTTTGGCGTTTGGAAGTTGAAGAAAACCAGTAAAGTAAGATTACGTGTGCGGTTTTACAGCTTGGAATTATGAATCTTTGAGGTATCTTTGTGAAATCTTTGATTTGGATTTTTTTATGCAGGGGAGAATTCGAGAAAAAATTTGATGTTTATTGCATACGACAAAGATAGATATTACCGTGTCGTTCTGAAGAAGTTTGATACTTACATGCAAATTACGTAACAGCGTATTTACAACTTAGCATATGATATAATATGTAGCGTGAATGGAAAATCACGCATTATGGCTACATGCATGTAATTATAATAAAATAAGCAATCGAACTACTTGATATTAATAATTTTACTTTCAGAAATTTCTTTGTAGAGCATACATTTTCAAATTTGATATTACATACGGCTAAAATTTATGATTCAATCAATCTTTTCATAAATCTTAAATTTATATAAAAGTAATTGATGTAATTAATATTTTGTTGTATACTATCTAATACATTTATGTAATTAATTGGTCGAATAATTTATAATCTCATTACAGAAAAGTCCTTTTATTAGAGTTTAAATGAATTTTTTCACGATAAAGAATCTAAAAAAATGTTTAATGTACATTTTATGAGATATAATAAAACTTTTGAGTTTGAATTTTTTAATACTTTTTATTAATTAAATGAAAGTACAACGGCGCATTAAATTTCCATCCTTTCATGCTCAAAAATACGTATACACACGCCAAATTCAAAGTAAAAGTTATTCATTTTCGTAAAGGCATCATCTGCGTAACAATTTCGTAATTGAGCCGCGCGTGCAGTTTCCCGCCATAGCTCGCGAGTAATAAGAAATCAGAGACTTTAACGAGCGGCGCACGCTGTTCTCACTAATTAAAACGCTTCCACATGCACGACGAGAGATGTTTTTTATGCGGGCTGAGTGTTTTGTCTTGATTTGCATTAAAAAGAAGAAAGGAAATAGGTTGATAGAATTTTTTACGTAAAAATTGTAAAATGTATATAGTACAGCGCATTTCGTCGATCGAAAAAATGTAATTGAAGTTGATTGTATTTATAAAGTTATTGATAAAAAAAGAAAAAGGCGCATCCCAAAAAGTTAACGAGTAGGAAACATTATCTTAAAACAAAACGAGCCCTCGCGAAAAATGGCCGAAAGTCAGTTAAAAATAATATATAACGCGAAGCAACCGCTGATTTTCTCGAAAATCGCTAGAAAGCCCAGATAACTTTAATAACGTTCGGAAATAACGTGAAAGCCCGCCTGGCACGAAGATTTGAATTAAAACTCAATTAACCGAGACGCAAAAAAGCCCCGGCCGCTGTTGCAAAACTGCGATCGATCAGAAAATGTTTAACGGAAAATTGCAAGCCACGCGCGAGCGCGCTACCTATAATTTTCGCAACTTACGCCTCAAATTCGAAATCCGAAGCATCGATCATAATTACCGGCGATAGGCCAAATTCCTCGGCCGCCCATATAAATTGCTAATTACGTTAATTCGCCGCCTTGTGCGTATATAAACGAAAGGCGCCGCTTTGTTTTTTCCCCGTCGGACGATCAGCTTTCTTCGCGCGCATTCCGCGATATAGCTTCGGAAACGAGTTTTCCCGCGTGCGAAAACGCGCGCACGCGCTCGTGACGCAATTAAAATTGCCGGTCGAAGGCAATTGCCGCGCGGCGGTGTTGTTACATTTACGATTTAATTTAGCCGCGAGGCCAGTTAGGACCTCGTCTTTTTCTCAGGCGGCCTTTTTTTCTTATTATTTTTAGAGGAGCGTCTAGGAGAGTTGGGTTTTTAATAAATCGAGAGGAATTCAATTTGCGGATGGATTGGAAAATGGAACGGCGCGCTGCGTGAAGAAGAAAATTGCCGATTGACGGTGAGGGGGGGGGGGGAGTTTGAGACGGGGAGAATGCGGTTTGGTTGAGTACGTGAGATATGCATGGAAAAAGGCGATTAGGGTATTAAGTAATAATGGTCTGATATGGGGAAAATTGTATAATTTGATCGGATTATGCGAGCGCGGCTAGTTCTGATTACTTACGAAATAAATACTTTTCACCTATTTACGGAGTTTTCTTTTTGCCATTCATACGTCCGTTAAGCTTACCAACTGAATTTACAGTTGTGAAAACATGGTAGTGGTTTAATAAATAGTCTTTAAAAAGATTGTTTCTATTTTCACATTCAATGGAATCGAACTTTTCCATCATTTGAATAGTATACTGGTAAACCACAAATTCTATGTAAGAAAAAATCAAATCGAAACTCAAATGCTATTTGGTCCTATACAAAATTTCTTTATTAGAGCTATCAAGGCTCTGTAACCCATAACTACCAGCCTCCAAAAATTCATCCCAAATCAAATCATTTCCCGATTCCCAGCACTACCTCATACCCACCTCTTCCTCCAACCCTAAAAAAAATCTCGAAAACTTTCCAAAAACCAGCAACACCAAACCAACAAATCTCTCGCTACACCCATAACACATCCCGCTCTTTCTCGCGGTAGCGTTACATCAGCACCAGCCAACGTTAACATCTCGGTCCGATCTCGAATTCGCGCGCGTGACTTATAATATAAAAGCCCGTTTTCCCGCTCTCACGTCTACAAGCCGCGCGTCGTTATAATCGATCGGCTATGCCGTAGCTTCCGTCGTCGCTCGGTGCATTGATCTTTCTCTCTCTCTCGCGCGTAATTAACTCGTTATATCGCGCTCGCTCGCGGGTAACGGCCGTTACGCAAGCGTCTGGCTCACGATTCTCTTTCTTTGTTTCCCCGCGCGATCTATCATTTTCTCGCTTTTCCGAGGAATTGATTTTCCTTTTTTGTCTGCAGAGCTGGCTGCTCGCTTTTTTTAACGGGGGTTTGATGGCTCTGGGAAATTAATTGGCTGGAAGCGCGGGAGGGGAGGTTTCTTGGGTTGTTTGTTTATTCGAGGAGAGGAGACGCTTTTAATTAGGTTAATTAGAGCGGTCCCGAAATAGGAGGGTGAGTCGGGGATTCGTGGGCTTTTTTTTCAGCTTGTAAAATGTCGTTAATTAGCACAATCGTTGAGGAGATTAATTGTAAGCGAGCGGATGGGATTGAGAAAGATTAATGAGCGGTTGGAATAATGGAGCGCGCTGGCTTACAATGTAACGAGCGATAGACTAGCAATTGCTCGATATAAATTATATTTTTCATTTTCTTGGGTTTCGAGTTACAAACGGATTGGCCGTGCGCTGAATCGGATCCTATTGTAATTTATCATCGAATTGCGAAGTATAGACAATGCGAGCGTAAATTTTGAAAACCAATAAATAAAACGAGCTGCAATTTGTAAGACCTACGGCACTAATTAAATAGATCTTTTCTTTGCTCGTATGTGGCTGTGGACTGAGACAGTGTGTAGTGCTATAGTTTTTATGCAGAACGTTTTCTGATTGTTATAAGAGTTCATGTAACGAAAACTTACTACTAGGCCTCTACGATTAACAATGAAACTCTCGACATCCTATGGGATATGCTTACCTGAAACAAAGAAAATAAACAAATCATATAACATAAGTTAAACAATAGAAGAGTGTCAGAAATTAAATTTACATACTTTAATCAATTAAGTTCATTAATTTATGGTATAAAGCGATTCAAAAACGTAATCATTTAAAGACAAAACTTTAATCTTGTAATTAAAGATCACTAACAAAATAATCAACCATTAAACCCTACGAAAAAATCGAATTCCAAACACAAGTCACAATCGGCTCTTAAATTTGTTAAACAAAGAATCCAAACCCAGCCATCCCAGCTCCTTTCGAAAAGCAATGTTAATTGGCAACGCCGCAGCCAGGCTTTCAAAAAACGTTTTTCCAAGCCAACAAAAGAATTGCGCAATCGAAGCACACGCTCGCTCTTGCATTCCCCCTTATCTAATCCCACCCAAGCGCACAAACACACACTCGTTCCCGCAAACACACCACCTCTTTATCCTCTATCATTTCCAATTTTCCATTTCGTTAATTCGCCGACTCCTCGTGCGCTCGGGCCAAATAAGAAGAGGCACAGCCTTTCCTAGGATTCCTCAACATTTTTCTCCCCCATTCAACTCGCCCCTCCCCCAGCTCTCTCGCTCCCAGCGCTATTTATTACCCCGATCTCTTTCTTTTCGCCGTAGGCGTATATACGTAGCTAGCGCGGCGCCGTAAATCGCGCGTTCGTTCGGCACGCGATTTATATTTGTGTAAACGCACGAGAGGTAGAGAGAGAGTCGATTCTTTTTTGGAGGTGTGCGAGAGGTATGAGGGATGGGCTATCGTCACGGAATGCTTCGAGCGCTGGCTCGTTGATTCGGGGATGTTATAGGATGATTTTGTGATTTTAAGAAGGTGGAGGGATGAGACGGCTGGTTTGTAGGAATTGGCTTGGAAAAAGGAATCGAGGCGGGAGCGAGGGGAAAGGGTTGGATATTGGTTTTAAGCGGAGTTTTATCTTGGCTGAAAGTCTGATAAGTGAAAATCCTTCCTTTCACGGCGGAATTTGCATATCGGAGAAGTGGCGGGATTTTCGAACGATTCCAAGTGGCTTTCACCTCGCGATTAAAATAGAAAATCTACCCGGCGACGTTGATATTTTCTTGAAAATGGTGCTTAAGAGATGGGATGATTTCACTTTCAAATTTATATTGACACTGTTTTTTCAGCTTGAATTTCAGTGAAAAATATTATTCCCACGGCTTATCCAAACTAATAAATAAAAATACTTTTCAACGGATTATCGCGAAGCCAGCACTGTCTTCTGTCTCTCGTGAGAGCGCGGAATCTTTTATTGTGCATTGTCGGAGCAGCAGTCTGTATAGCGCGCTATAAAGTTCGAAGCTATAAATCTCCGGACTTCATAGAAAGACAGACGAAGTAAGGCAACGCGGGGCCTGGATGGAGATAGAAATAGTATCATTGATTAATTACTTCTGAATGAAGTTACGGCGTGTCTGCTGGATTGAATAAAAATAGCCAGCTCCATTACTATACCATTTGTCTACGTGCTATTGGCCTAAGAATAACTGATACAGCTTCCTCTTAAAAAAATATTTTCCTACCAAAAGACGAGCATCCAGATTAACCAGAACAACTCACACCTTATACCAACAAGTAAATTTCGCCAAATCAAAACATAGCCTTCCAAATGAACTCCCAGACCCCCTCAAGATTTACAACCCTCATAACTGCAGCCCGCGCGCGCGGCTCCGACATATTTTTCGGTCTATCTCGCGGCCAGTAAATTCCAGGCCCAGCTTGCGCGCGTGATTCCATTGTCCCAGCCCTGATATACACACAGCGACCAATAAACCTCGTAAAATACACTCGCTCGCGCCATCCCAGCGCGTTACTCCTGCGCATCGACGCAGCGAAAAAAAAGTCAGAAAACGAAGGACGCGCAGCATCCGCTCGCTAGGAAATTGACTTCGATCGGTTCGCCGCCGGGCCGCGGGTCTTCCGGATTTGCGCGCACGTGCGCGAGTGTATACTCGTGATCTCTTCGCGTATATGATTTATGCATGTGTATATCTATCGCAGCTGCGCGCGTTTCTCGATTAAAGCACCGCCCCGATCCATCGTCGGTAATAAAGCTTTTTTTAGTGCCAAGCGAGTAGGTATATATGTACAGCAGGAGATAAGCGCCGAGAGGGAAATCCGCGACAAAGGGAACAAAAGACGAGTTCGACGCGCTCAAAGGTAGATAGCTGTGTGATTTTGTGGAATAATGGAACAATAAGCGTGTGTATAGAGGATAGCGAAAAAAGAAGAGGGAATTCGGGTTTGAGTTGTTGGAATTGGCCTTTGCCAGCGGCGTTCGTATATGTATTTTACACTGGTGTGTATGTATATACGGGCGAGAGCGAAATAGTCGGTTTTTCGTAGCATGCAAATGTAAGCGAGAGCTGCTGCTGTATATCTGATTTAGCGCGGAGCTGGAGTCTACGGGAGCGAGTAGCTTTTCCCGCGTTGGCTTGCACGGATGTACGAGCGTGCTGCATCGGTGCGAGCTTGCGTGCCGGGGCCGTGTATAGTATATGAGATAATGCGTCGGGTTGAATAAAAGTCGGACGGGGGTTGAATAAAACGTGCTTCTTATGGGAGTCTAGGCTTTTTTCTTTTGTTTTTTGAGGAGAGAAATAAAAAAGTGGAGGGTTTGTATTCAGTATAAACGGGTTTGAGGAGACACTGATTAGAGGGAATTTATTAGAATGATTAAAAATCGGGTATTAAAAGAGTAAGACTCGATTTTTCGAATCTAATCTACAGTAGTTACCTCAAAAAAAAAGAATCGAAACTTAACTTTCCATTATCCTAATCAAAATAGGATAATTCTTCAAAAACAAAAAGCTTTGCACAAGCCAAGCTTTCCCACACTTTCAAATCATCAACTCACTTCCACAGCAACCCAAGAGCAGCCAGTAAATTTAAATTCCGCAAAATAATGACACTTCTCAGCCAGACATTTAAAAAAGCAGGCACTTCCTCCTCGAACGATTATTAATAGAATCGAATAGCGCAATTTCGAAGCTTCCCCAGCGCGCAAAAAAAGCGCATGCCCCCAAGACTCTCTAGGTCCGCCTCGTTAAACACATACATCGGCTTGGCGCAAAAGCTGTATGATGTATAAATTATACAGAGCGCCAGCTGCGTATGCGAGAGAAAGAGAGAGCTAGTGCGCTCGTTAAAGCAGCCGCGAGCGCGAATGTACGCTTATATACAGTGTTGCAAAGAGGCGACTGGTCTGTATATAGGAGGATGATGTATGGCGACGGCGACGAAGACAACGCGTAGAGCGAATATATATCAAAAGGAAGTTTATTTTTAGACAAGGGAGAGGCGAGAGTATCGATATCGAAGAGCTTCTTTGAAAGGGTGGCTCGCAATAAATATTGAGATTTTGCCGGAGCATTTTTAGTTGCTGGATTTTTACACTGGATTGAAATTGCCGCGCTTCCTTTTTTTTATGAATACTAACCGTGTGAATGAAAGTTTCGTATAAATTTCGAAACGCATCGATATTTAAATGATAAAACGAACGTTTCCATGCTCGATTTCATCCCTAAACCGTACTCCCACGCAAACAAAATATCAAATTCACCGTAATTGTCCGGACGGCAAAGCGCTTAAACAAACGCGATAACAATAAAACCGGCATTATCATTAACGCTCGCGCAAGCGCACCGCCAGCCAGAAATCCCGACTCGCTAAGCCGAAAGCCCGAAGAATCAGCCCACACGGTGATAATTACAATAAACACGGCTACAGCGCTCTCCGGCATTGTCCGGCGTGTCCTCCAGCCCCCGCTGGAAAGGCGCGATAAATATTTAATTTACATCGGCCGGAGCGGGGGTGGCGAGAGCGCAAATTAATTCCGCGGCGCGCGGTGATAAGAACAAAGGAGTCAGCGAAAGAGAGAGAGGCGAGATAAGGAAGGCACATAGGCGCTCGTGCGGCGGAGGTTAAAGTACACAAAGCGACAGACTTTGTAGTAGGTATATAAGCGAGAGAGAGAAGCAGAAAAGAGGTATATAGACACACACAAGCGAGATGGTGAGTATTAGGATGTGTTGCAGGCCGCGGGGGCGAACAAAGAGCGGAGGGCGCGAATGTCAGGAGTGGGGAATTATAGAGAGGGGTAAATAAAGAAAATGAGAGGTGAGAGGGATTTTTGAATGTTTGGGTTTTAGAATGGCTGGCTGAGAGATAAGGTCTGTGAGCGCGTGGATCTCTAGGAGATTTTGAGAGAATGTTGCATTCGCGGTTATATTTCTAAGGCCGCGGATGTACGTAAGTACACGCCTTTCTTAGGTATTCGCGTTTGGGAGGAAAAATTGATTACAAGCTTGGAGATACCGAGACGAAGCGAGTCTGCGCTTTGTATTTTGATACCTTTTAAGGAATGGATCCTGTTTCAAAAGGCCGAGGAAAGCCCGAGGTGTTGGATTTCGCTACGAGGTGTTTAGAAAGTACATAGTGCTTTAAAATCAATTTTCTCTAATAATACTCCGGCGAGAATTTAACGCTAGATAATAACTTTTTCGATTTAATTTAACAGCGCTCCAGCGCCTCGAGATTTCACGAAATCCCCAAGTTTTCCAAACATCAAACAATCCAGCACATGCGCCTCTCTCCCAAAACCCACCTCTTCTCTCGTTACGCTCCACCCACGATATGCCCTCACATCCACAAATTCGCAGAATCAAAATTAATTCCAACCCAGCAAAGAAGCGCCTCTCTCCCTTCTAGTCTCACCTAACGCCGCGGCTCGAGCACAAAGAAACGGCGACACATCCACACGGCTCAACGGGAGGGAATCGCTCGACGTTTTGTCGGCGAAAGGGATATCTCCGAGTCCTCCCTGGAAAATCGTGCGCTCGCTCTCGCAGCCACCTTTTACCTCTGGCGCAATAGGCCGCCCGAGGTTACGCTATGTGCGGGAGGCCAAAGAACCTTTTTTCGCAACGTGGAGAGCGCCTCCTTCTAGCTTCATATTGGCCCTTTCGCAATCGCCTAAGCAACGGAGAGAGAGATAGGTTAGCGCGCTTTTTTCCGCTCTTTCAGCCTCGGAGACTTCTTTTGATAAATTCTCCAAAGCGAGCTGAGCGAGGAATGCTGGAGAGGGAGATTGGATGCGAGAGGCGACGGATGATTTTTTTTTGTTTGAGAGGAGAGGAGATAAGTGGTGTTTGCGGGATTTTTCTTCGCGTTGGTGGTTTATGGGAAGATTGACGGCGCCGAGCTGGATGTGGGTATTTTGCGGGCTTTTCTTTTTCTTTGAGCGCAGGATGATGGTTCGAATTATTTAGTAGGATTTGAGCTTGTCGGCTATAAATTTATGACGGTATTATTCGTGTTTGCTCGAATTACACTGGATAAATATTGCCGAGTGATTGTACGCTTTATCAGACGATTAATGCCTTTAACTCAAGCGCTCAAAATGCTTTATACAACACGGCTTTTGAAGACGTAAAAAAACTCAACAAAGCTTTCGAATAAATTTTCCCCGATCGAATCAGCGCATCAATTTTCATACCATCAGCTCCTCATGAATCACGCCTCTCCCAAAACGGCAACTCTTCCTTCGAAATTCCATCCCTCCTCGGCTGGCGGTCTTACCCCGTAGCCCAGTGCCACACAAGCACGAGCTTAAATAAACGATCCGGCGCGAGTACGCCGGTAGTTTTAAAATACACATTCGCGCGCAAGTGGCAGGACAAGGAAATAAAACAAGGATGCGCCGGGGGAGGGAGAAAGAGGGGAAAGCGCGCGCCGAAAATAACCGTCTAATAATGCAATGCGGAACAAGTTTATTCTGGTAGCAGAGGCTACTACTCCTTCACTGGGTTAAAGCGAGATGCGTTGCGCTGAGCGGAGTTGCTTTGCTTCCTTTTCTGCGCGCGCTTTGGAGAGTTTAGTCGTTGGTGCGTCGCGTGGGTTTAGATTGGGATGTGAGAGGGGAGGGATGTGAGAGTTAGTTTTTTTTCGAAGGTTGAGATAGGGTTGTGGGTTTTATAATGTACTAAGTTTCGTTAATGTTCGTGAAGTTTAGGTACGGGTTTGGTAGTTGTAAAGTTTGCGGAATAATGTACGAGTATAGTAAATGATTTTTACTCATGTTTTGTAAGCATTACGTGTAGAAAATTGATGTAAAGAGTTAAAAATATTAAATGATTTTCAAGAAACTTCAAAATAATTTTAAGGTGTAATAAAAAATAATGCTAAAATTTTTTGTTTAATATAAATGCAGACTACTAAAATTTAATTTAAAATAAATTTATACTTTAAAATTAATATTAAAATTAAAAAAAATCTCTTTAAATAATTCTATTAATAAAATACCTTGTTTAAAACGTTGGATTCCAGAAATGACTAAGTCTAACGATATGAAAGTTAAACTTATAAAACTAAACTATGTATCATTCTCTAATAAAATATGTTACTATTCCTCAAATTTTAATCAGTAGATTTAGTAAGTCCTAGAATCTAACGCTTCGCAGGAACCATTTGCACTTATCTACATGTATATTTATTTTAGATTTGACATTAAAACACCTTTTAATCGATAGTGTCATGGAGCGGTAGTCGTCACTTAATTCGAATAGAACGATTCAAGATATTAAAAGTTAACGTTAAGATGAGTTACCGTGACCTATCTCTTCAAGAACACATCCTGCCAATGATACCTTTAGAAAGAAAATTTTTTCAATCATTAAACTAAATTAAACTAAATCAGAATTTTCATTAGCTATTATTTTAAATTGAACAACCTTTTCCTTAAATTCATTTCATTCCATACATTTCAAACGATTCAATCCGACGTTGCAATCGCTCATTGATTCCCAACCATATAGTTTTGTCGTCTTGCAAAACAAACAATAATAAAGAACGGAGGCGGGAAAGAAATGAAAAAGAAGCGCGGGGAAAAAAGAGAAGGGACAGCAGGTCGAGCTACAGAGTGGATCGCTGCCGAAGTGCACTCCATACTACTCTTCCCTGGCCGTTTAAGCCAAAATAACAGGGTATAAATCGTTGCGTACTACGCTCCGACCATCTCTCTACGTGCATACTCTGCCGAGTATCGGCTTGGAGTAATCGAGAAGCGTATAACCATCGAGCTACGAAAATGACCGTCGATTTTTCTCGGAATGAAAATTCAAGCCACTTAACGGGGAGGCAGAGAAAAAGTATGAGTCACCCGGGCTCTTGTAAGTGCACTTTGAAGATGAGGAGCCTGTTTATCGCGTTGTGCAAAAAAAAATCCTTGCTTTACCGGCGCTTTATCGCTGGGAAACGGCGTAAATTGAAATACTTTGTAAGCGGATTGCGCAATTAAATGTATTTCATTAGGCGGCGTCAAGAAAGTTTGAGGTATAACTTTCCTAATTTGTGAATTAATACTTTAATTAGCGCGCTCGCGCGCTATCTGCCGCGACTCTTAACTTATTACTTGATATTTATGAGTTACATAACTAATAGCTTCTTAGATGTGTACTAAGCGTTAAATCCGCGCGAAATTGAAACATAATTCACGAAAAAGAGAAAAGTCCGTACATACGTATTCTGGCCATTAAAATAATTCCAACAGCCTGTGTACATCACTCAGCGACTTATTAATGGAATAAAATCCGCTGATTACGAAACCGAAAGCAGCGAGAAAAGGCTCGAGCCGAAACCAAAGTCAGAGGATAACGAGCCTCGCCGATAAAGTAAATAGGAGTAATGAGTCGAATTTCTAGAGCTCTCCCCCTATTGGTTTGCCTAGGCACTCGCTGAAAAATATCTCTCTCCACACATTCAGTCGCTCGTGAGCTCGCGAAAGCTAATTAAAGTCGTTACGCCCCGCGGGAAAGCGCGGAGATAAGGAGGCAGCCGCGAGCGAGAAAATCAAGAGGGAGAGAGAGAGAGAGGAGAGGAATGAGGAAGTGGCGAGCGCCAGCAGAAAAAGGAGCTGCTGAAGAGGAAGAGAGAGAGAGGAGGAGAGAGAAATTACATCGGGGATAAAAGTCGCCGCGGCGAGAATCGATAAACAGCTCGGAGAGGAAACGAAAGAAAAAAGATGAAGTAGAGGGAGGATGATAAAGAAGAAGAGAGAGAGAGAGAGAAAGGGAGAGGGGTAGAGGAACGCATTACGTGATCGAGTTGAGGTGTTGGGAGAAGGATGGTACGAAGAGA
>JAPYZA010003782.1:0-14487 GCA_030522685.1 Eupelmus azureus | reverse complement strand
GCGCTCTACCCCCAGTGGCAGAAATCGGAAACTATCGATCTTCAAAAAGAGGCCTACCCCCTCCACGGGAGTTTCGAGACCTGTGTATACGACCGTGGTTTCGACGGCTTCTATTGGGATTTAAAGTGTCATGGCGAATCAAAAAGTGGGGAGCGTTGTTTCTTATGGTAAAATGGAGAAGTGGGGGAAGCGCAATTTACTGCCTACCTTCGGCCATGACAGTATGTCTATCCTTTTCGCACTTTAGTTTTTAGATGGGTTACTGCCTAGCTTCGGCCATGACACTTTAAATCCCAATTCATAAGGAATTATCTCAGAAGTCAGAACAATAAGGAGTTACATTTTCGAAAATTCAAGGAGGTTCTAGCTCACCTTTTAGAATTGAACGCCGAGCTAGAACCTTCTTGAATTTTCGGAAATGTGACTCCTTATTGTTCTGACTTCTGAGATTGGTCCTTATGAATAGGAGCCGTCGGTTTATAGTTAGATTTAATTAGTCAATCTACACACTAACAATAAACTATATTTTGCTCATATCTACCTAACATACCTGAAAACAATAAAACAATAAAACCGAGCAAAGAACAAGTCCCTCGATCAAACAACCGTAATATCCAGGTTCACCTAATCTAACTACTTACGCTGCAAACACAATAAAAATATGCCTCGATTAGCAGCTAACTCCAACAAATATCAAAAACATTCCGACTGATATACACAGATAATCCAAGGGCACTAGCCATTAGTAATACCCGAGTATAACATCATCAAATTCGTTGAACTCTCGGTACTTGTCGAAACTTGTTCGCCATGCCCAGTCACAGAACGGAACATTTTCCGACCGCCTCTTCCCCACCCACCCGAACTACGGTCAATTCTAATTCTTACCAACCTCTTGGGGCCTCCCTCTAGTATAAAACCCAAGGGCCGGCTTGGGTCCTGGACAGTTTGAAGTTAAATTTCCAAGGCTCCTGACCTAAGTTATACTCGAAATTGTTGGAGTCGACAATGTCTGAGCAACCTAATACACGCTGCAGTATGTTTGTCAAAGCTATGCTTAATAAGTTGTGAGTAACTTTTATCAAAATAAACATTCATTTTCTCTAGCGTTTGCTGTTGATTGTGAAGATAGTGTCGCGTGGGCGGTGGGAAAGCGATCTTTGAACTAAGTTGTTTAAAATTCGAGAGATTCGTGACTTTCTTATCCGATACTTCATTCAAATACGGTCGTAATTTCGTAATTTGCCGCACTTCGATGACCGTTTTCTCAATAACTAGCTCAAAATTACAATCATGAACGGTAGAGTGATATAAAATTAGTATTCGATAAATTGTTGCATTTTATAATTGTGCTGCGTTTTGAAAATTAGTCTTCTGTTCGATATAAGCAGGCAGCTGCTTGTTCTTTCTAACGATTTTAATTTATGCATGAGAAATATTTAATCGTTTGATTGACGCAATGTTTTGTTTGACAACTTTTAAGTTCTATATGCGATTGTGCATAAATTTTCTTGCGAAGCATAATTTTGCATACAAATCTGAAACGTCAAAGAGCTTTTAAGATGCTCTGTTATAAACAAAAAGGCAAAATTGCGTAAAATAAGATAGAAATTTTTGCATTACCTTCTATATTGCTTTGAATAGAAAATATATAAAAAAAATAAATTTTTATATACCATACGCTCAACGTTTAACGATCTTAAAAATCCCACCACGCAACTTCCATACAAAAATAAAATCAATCTTTCACTTTCAAAACATCCCAATAGTTTTCATGCTTGCATACACCTACACGAAACGCAAAAATCAAAGTTTTCCAATCTCCCCCGCAATCGAAAAGGCAACCTACTAACGTCAAACAACTCTCTCTTGTTACAGATTTGACTACACCGATAGCACCTTCAGCCCGCCGGCCGACGATTCATTCTTCTTTATCCGCTACCCGAAGCAGCAGGAAAGCGCAGCTGCCACCTCCGGTGCAGCCGGCGTCAGCAGCAGCAACAACGAGGGCTTCAGGTCCATCAACGAAGTGCTGAGCAACAAAAGCGAGACGTTATCCAGCCAGACGAGCGTTAATGATCCGAAAAACATCGACTACAGCAAGCACCCGGTTGCCTGCCAGCCGTTCATTCCTCTCGCTGAGAAAGGTATATATTCGATTGCGTTGTTATTACTTGGTATACGAGCGATGATTCGAAAAGACACTAATGTTCTGTTAAATGTTTCAGTTAACGAGCCGAAAGTCATAATTGCCAACAAGCCGAAGGTTAAGCACCAGACGAACGAGAATGATTTTCATAATGTTCAAGCAGCTGAGTGCGGCCGTTCCATTGTCCACGTAGCCCATCAGATAATGTCGACGAAATTCGGCAAATCTAACTCCGCGGACGTCGCGTCGTCCTCCGGCCAACAGCAGATCAACGAGTCTGTTGCCCAGGTAAATACGTCGAACAATTAATAAAAGTATGCTTTTCCGTGATCTGATCTGTGCGTTGTCCTGCTGCCTTGACTATTAAAAAAATTGTATTAGTAACAGCTAAATAGATATTAAAGAAAAAAACTTGATACGGGCGGTAAAATACAGGATTTTCAATAATTTTAGATCATGTGAAATACAGTTTGTTGAAATTTATTCATTTTCGTTTTATTGTTATAGCCACAGCAGCAGCAAAGAAGAGGCAGCAAATCACTTCCCGCGACACCATTGGCATCACCCAGCGCTACACCAGACAGCTCGCCAAAGGCGCGAAGGCGCGTTTATGGAAACCGCTTTTTCACGGGTGCGTTTATTCCAAACGAAAACCACAAAAACGGCTGGCTGTTGAGCAGTATTCTCAACTCTTCGCGGGAGATCATCGCCCCAAAGATCGTCGAGGAGGACGAGCAAGTCGAGCAAATTCCAGCGCGCGCTCTCAGCCGCAAGAAGTCCATTTCGTCACAGAATCTCACTTACCTCACTAAGGACGAAAAGTCGGAAAAGTCGCAAGGCGTTATTCGCGCACAAATTATGCAGGCCAAGCCCTCAGAGCTTAGAGAAATGAATTTCTGGACGCCGACGTCTATGTAATGCACTCGTTTTCATGATTTTTCTTAGCCGTTTCACCGTTGACTTAAGTATTTTTATTGCTTTGTTATGGTTAGACAGGAGTATCGAGGCGGTTTGCAAAAAATTAGTAATTAAACGTTTCTTATTTGTGGATAAGAAACTCGAGATAAATGTGCGTCGAAAAAAAAATTTACTTGCTTAATCTACCAACCGAATATTATCAATTAGTATTTTATATTGCTACGTTGCTGCAGTCAAGTATATCCAATGTTTTGGAAAGTCTTGTAAAGATTATTTTATATAATCAAAATGTATGTTTTAAAAAGTATTTTCTATTGGAAAGTATATAAATTTGAAAATAATAAATTGTAGATAGAAAATATTATTTTTATGTTTTAATAAATTTAATTCTTTTTATTTGAAAAAATTTTTTTGATGATTATTTAGAACTAATTTTTTGCAACTGCTATTCCGACTCTGCCACTCCTTTTAAATGAATTAAAATAATAGACAAATTTAGCTTGCTGATATTTTAAAGCCTTTTATTAAAGGATAAAAAAATGGTGGATTAGTTTTTTTTAATACAATGAACTAATCCAAATCATTTATTTCTCTTTATTTAAACTGCTATTTTTACTTAATTTAAGTGTAGTTGTAAACAATACAGCTTGATGCAATAAAGTATTACATATAGGATAAAGTAATGTACAGCTTTATGTTTAAAACAATAAAATATCAGCCAGACAATTAAAAAGCGGCTTTTAAGAGCCTATTCAACTTTCTGAGAAACGTGTCTTCTTTTTACATGTTCTCTTAATTTTATAGGAATCTAAGTTTCACATTAATCTTAAATATTATATCATTTTTTTCATAAAATCAACCGGTTTTGTCATTTATTTGCAAAATCTCAAAAAGTGTGTTAAAGACAAAATATTTTGTATTCGCTCGGATCGCATACACCTTCATAAAATCCATTAAACGAAATTTTTGTAAATTTCTCGTGCATTCTTATAATTTTCATGAATTCCTCTGCCAATTTTTCTAAACAATTTTTTGAAAAAAGAACTTTAAGAGTAGAAAGTAGCCGAAAATAGAACCAAATTGAATCATTTTGTTATAAGAAGACAATTTTGCCTTATCATGATGAAATAAAATTCTGAAACGAATTATGATAATAGTTTATAAATATACAACGACAGGTTAAAATAGGTTTTGATTGCCTTTAGGATCACTGTAAAATACAAGTTCTTATTTTTAAATTTTTTATTCAGTATTTCGTTATTTTATAAAAATTGGCACCAAGAACCTCGTGTTGCTATTTCATGCATGTAAATAATATCAATCATTTAGATTGCGCCATAGAATGCTTATAAACAAATACTTTTGAAGTGAAAATTTAACTTTATGTTAATTAATTGTAAAAATAAATGTGACTTGAGTTTTTCATGTATCTAGAAAAATTTTCACTTCAATATAATTTTGAATATTAGTAAGCAAATTGTTGTATCAATAATAATAATGAAATATGTTTGAGATGTCTTAATCTTGATAGCTTAATTAATTTGCTGTGCAAAAATCTAAAGACCTTAAAGAGTAAATTTGCAGTGAACTGTAAATCGTTTTAAGATTTAAAATTGTTGTACATTTACTCAATGAAAATCGTGGAACCCAAATGACTTACAAATTTAGGAAGATGTATACCTAAAAACCAAAAACGATGTTATATCATTTTTTATCAATTGAGCAGTATACAGCATAAATAAAGTTTTTACATTACCAAGAGCGTTATTTCTTTATTTATAAATTTTAATAAAATTTAATTTGAAATGTAATAAATATATAAGAAAGCTACAGTACTTTTTATATACCATAATGGTGTCAATCTAATAAACCATTTGATAAAATATGTTTTGCTAAAATTTATGCAAAATTAAAGTTGGTATCTGTACAAACTATATGTATTTTAATATTGCTCAGTAGGTAATAAATATAGATTTTCGTTCTGCTATCACATCGTATTTTTTGTAAAAAGTGTTAACTACATCATGAACGATTAATAGAAAATAAAAAATTATAAAAAAATTCAATATTGCAAGAAAATTGAATTAATCCAGAAAATTCAAAAAAATCAATCTTGTTCTTTTATATTTGTGAATCATGAAATGTGTGTGAATATTAGAAAAATTTTATAATACATATATTTGTATGAAATCAGTTGAAAAGCTATTTGATAAATTTTGAATGTCTCGTACCTGCTCAAAAAACAGGCAGTTCATTATTTTTGTATTAATTCATGTAATCATTTTTTAGGTTTAAGATATTTAAAAATATTAAGCTGTAATAAATAACCTGGTGTGAATGTATTACAAGACTACAAAAGTCTTAATTTTATCATCCAATTTGTCAACGTCGATTTAAGGTAATAAATATAATATATGCACACTTATTAAAGATTTAAAATTTATTTTCATACATACAAAACTATTACACAAATTTTAAATATAACATTCATTAATTAACTGTTAATAGATTTTTATCACTGATTAAAAAATCAAACACAAACCGGAATTAATCCAATATAGTTACATCATATTTTTCATTTTACATTTATGAATTAAATATATCAGAAGTGCCTCCTTTTGATTTATATTATTATATTTTTGCGAATTAAAAAAAATTTAATGTAAATAAAATTTTGGTCTAAAAATTAGTATATAGACACATGAAAATATTTTTCCTTAATTTTTTTAAATGACATACTGATAAATGAATATAAATTATTTATTTATATTTTTGAATGTATTTTTATACTATAAAAATAAGGTATTTTGACTTTTTTTTATAAAAAGTAATAGATAGTAAGTAATAGATCATGAAAGAACCAAGACAGAGAGATTAAACAGTTCTGCTATCAAAGGAAGGAACAAAGTATAAATTTTGCGCTCGCCTATTCGCCACCTCAAATTTTATCTAATAAATAATTTCTTGTTATGTGAAATTTAAATAAAAAAAGATATTGTATAAAAAGCAAAGAATGTAACGATACTTATTTTATTAAGTAGTTGAAGGAAAGTTTCTTATAATCAAAATTAAAAAATATCTTTTAGTTTTACCACTATAATTCAGACAAAATTTTAGTTGTTAAATATACATCGAGACGTAGCATTTTTATACTTTCGATCAATTTTAGGATTTAAATTCTTGGTAATTTTGATCCCCTGTAATCTAAGTATATATATCTAGATCTAAAAAGTATATATATCTAGATCTAAAAAGAGCAATTTTTAAACAATTCTTTAACTGGAGATTTTGGATCACGATTCTCAACAATCCACAAGCACGTGTCACTATAATCAGTCTTGTATTTTTTGCTGTAAATTATTCCGCAAGTGTTTCTTTATTTAAAATTTAATTTTCTATTATTTTAATCCTACAACAAAATATACTTCATGACATCATTAGTGTCAAGGGGTCCTTACACTTGTAAGTAACAAGTTTTTATTTGTTTATCATTTCAGCCATTAAGAGGATGTCGTTAGATTCATTTATTATATCATTCAATTAGATTTATTCTAAAACTAATAATTTCAACAAAAACCTGGAAATACTATACCGTATAATTTTTAGAATAAATGCTTTTTTGCTAGAGTGTTTGAAACATTTTGTTGATTTAAAATGGGTTTATGATTTTTAGCATGATTATATTAGCTGAGCATGCACCCCAGCTATTCCTATTACGGAGCTAATGAATCCATTAGATTTATTATAAATCTAATAACTTCAACAAAAACTTGGAAATATAGACATCCCGTTAATTTACGTTTAATAAAGCAATGAAAAAATTGAATATGATTATTTTTGTATAAACTATTAAAAATTTAAATTTAAAATTAAAAAATATTTCAATATCGTATTAGTAAATTCTTATAAAATAAAAATAAAATTTTAATGAAATTTATTTTTTATCCAAATCACTGAAACATACAACGAAACATATCAATTACATTAAATATTGTTTCATCTACTGCATGGCCGATTGTACCAAATACAGATAATTGACGTCTACTTTTTTCATTATGGTTTCTTATTTCTTGAATTTCCATCATCAATTTCTTCATTTGTTCTGAATATTCATCTTTTATTCTTTGCGAATGTGACGTAAGTTCATTGTTGTCTATTTCATTTAATTTAAACCTCACATCAGTAACTATTTTATTAATCTCGAATATCGCAGATTTAATAATAACATCAAGATTAACACTAAAATGTTGGCTTTCTTCTAAATTTAACAAACGATCTCTGAATTCCATTAATTTCGAATTTTGGAGCAGTTTGTTTGTGTCGGACTGTTCCTCTATTACGCCGATCACTAAAAGACGATATAATTTCTTTTCAAGATTTACGTGTGGCCCAAGAATATTTTCTAGTTGTTTTACTCGGTTAATCATGTCACTTTTTATTGTGAATAAGGGCTCTTTTAGATTTTTTTGAAACATTAATGTAGATTTTTTATAATTAATAATTTGGACATCGAATTTCGACTTTAATAATTTTTGGAATTCGTTAAAATCCTCCAATTCAAATAATTTTTGGCGAACTTCATACAAAAAAAGTTTCGATTTGTCAGCGATACTCGGTGATATTGATTTTTTCAACATTTTCTCACTAATTCTATCTGCGCCTTTTATAGCTCTGATGATACCTACGTCAATATTCTTAGTTATTGGACCAGTGGCAGTCGGTTTTTTGAACAAGCCAATATTATTTTTATTGTCAATCAAAAATTGTACGAAATCCTTCGCAGTCTCAGATATCTCAATGGAAGTATTTGAAAAAATCTGGTGTTTCAATATATCTCCTATTACATTTTTGTCCACCTGAACGTGGTTTTCATGCAATACATCTGGAACTTTAGTAAATATTACTACAATACTCGAAAAGTATAAAGACATTCTTTTCCCTAGTAACATTTCCAGGGAGTGCAGTATCCCAACAACGGATTGATATTATCGTTTATTATTTCAATTATATCCGCTACTAAAACAACTTTAATAGATTTTACGACTTGCAAAAGCCCGTAAATGTAATAAGCGTTCGTGATGTCTTGAATTGGTCCGCGATTATCATCGAATCCTGGCGAGTCCCACAATGCCATAGCAGGAAATAACTTTTGATTCTCCCATCTAGTAGGAACGATCGTTTCTGATGCAGGAGCTAGACCAATTTTGGGCCCAGGTAAGTCATCTGCTTTGTTGATGACAAGTGGCAAGAAAGGCTCATTTCTCTTGCTTATCAGCTTATTGCCTATAAGGTAATTCAGCAATGTGCTTTTACCAGATTTAGTATTACCATTAAAAATTATGGCATCTTCACGTTTGACTTCCTTTGCAGTATGTAATGTCAATATTACCTTATTGTTCAAACTTTATCATTACTAAAAAATACCTTCTACCTTGGTTTGTGAATGTAGGGGAAAAAGACATCTTATAATTTATTTATTTATTTATTTATTTATTACAGTAAAACAGGTACGATAGCCCTTTACAAACAATACAGATAAAGGTAACACAAAAAATGGCATACAAAAAATTTCCTAATTGAAATTGAAAAGCCTATGGTGCAGCGTTTAAATTAATTAACCTACTGATAGGTGTAACTCCACTATGGTAGTCAATTCTATTTAAAGAATTCAATTTTATTCCATAAAATTTATTTAGTCGGAGATCTGATTTGACAGTACTAGCGCATGCTAAATAATAGATGTTTGATCTGGCAGGTCAGAGAAGTCTTGAGTTCTGTAAATCAAGAATTCTCAGAATCAGATAATTTTCTTAAGATTCAATATAAAAAAATTATGAAAACATATTGAATCATTAAATTGATACAGAATTAAAATTCAATATTCAAAAATATCCATATACTTAAGTGAATAAGAACAAAATTTTGATTAATATTATGACACGTATTTTTATAATTATATGTATTTTTCTAGTTTTACATATTCATAATTTTTATTTATACGAATATATGTATCACATTTACCAAAATTAGAATTTAAATGTATACATTTATTATAGTACATTATAAATGGTGTCTATAAATATTAACCGAACCATTTTGTAAATAGCGCTGTGGCGTAATTTTTAGCACTTTCTATTGTTTCATCTACAGCATCACCAATTTTTCCAAACATGCCCAAATCTTTTTTAACGGATTGATCGTGATCTTTTATAGCTTTCAGTTCGGTTTCTAATCTTTGTACTATTTCTGTATAATTATCTTTAATTGCATTCTTTTGTGCCTCAAGTTGTTCCTCATTTATTTCATGAAGTTTGAATTTAACATCAACAATTGCTTTTTCAAAACCCGATACAATGGTTCGAATTATCTGCTGAAGATTGACGTCAAAGTGTTTGCTTTCCCATAAGCCTAACAAACAATCTACAAAGGCCATTAGCTTTGAATTTTCAAGCAATTTATTACTTCCGAGATGAGCCTCGATTCTCGAATCAATCATTTGGAGAGTATATAACTTTTTCTCAAAAGTAAAGTCAGATTCAAGAATTTTTTTTAGTTGATCTGCTTGTGCAGTCATTTCACATCTTATCGAGTATAAATTCTCTTTAGTTGCTTCAGTTTCTATAATCTCGTTAAACCGTTTAAGTTCCTCATCAAAGCATTGACTCAGTACTTTTTCAAATTCTTTAAACGCTTTTAGAGAAAATAGCTTTTGGCGCACGTTATACAGGTAAACCTTAGATCCATCGGCGATACTCGGCGATACAGAATTTTTTAATTTTTTATCACTTACGCTAGCTGAACCATTTATAGCTTGCACAATGCCTACCTCAATATCACTAGAAATATTACCAACCTTAGCTTTTCTGAATAAACCCATGTTATTATTGTTTTCAATCAAATATTTTACGAAATCTTTCGCAGTCTCTGATATATTCATGGAATCGGAAGATAGAATTTGATATTTCAATATTTTACCTATAAACTCTTTGTTTACGTTATCAGAGTCATTTAAAACGTCGGGTACTTTGGTAAAAATTACTACAATGCTCGAGAAGTAGTCGCGCATATTACCTCCTAGTAAATTTTCAACAGCGTGCAACATTCCCACAAACGGGTTTATTTTGCTATGAGCGATATCGTTTATATCAGTTACCAAAACAATTTTAATGGATTTGACGTTCTTAAAGAGCTCGTAGCTGTAGTAGGCACCTGTAATATCTTGGACAGGTCCGCGATTATCGTCAAATCCTGCAGAGTCCCAAAGCGCTAAATCAGGAAATTTCTCTTTGTTCTCCCACCTAGTTGGCACAACGGTTTCCGAGGAAGGGCCACGTCCGATTTCTGGTCCATATGATTGATCAGTTTTATTGATGACGACTGGCATGAAATCATTATTTCGTTCTCCGATTAGATTATTGCCTATCAGATAATTAATAAGCGAACTTTTGCCAGACTTGGTAGTTCCGATAAAAATGGCTACATTCTCGAATTGGACTTTATTGGCCATTAAGGCTGTTGCTATTTGAAGATTAGTTTGTAATTTCTGCAAATCTGAAGACATCGTGAAGTTTCTTTTTTACGGTAGATAGGCTACAACATAATTAAAATTTTATTTAGAACATTTTTTTAGATAGAAAATAGAGAATAAAATTACAGCAACATTAAAAAATAATCGATATATTCTCTATCAAAATTTAATTTAGATATGGAAAATATAAGACAAAGTTGTTCATATAGAAGTCACCGATTTGCATATATCATATAGATGTTTTACATATAATCCGTTCTGACATAGTACTTGTTTAGTTGAATTAAAGATTTATTCTTTCAAAAAAAAATCCTAATCCGATTATTAAGATCAATCTATTGATTTCTAAGCTCTGTTTCTGTAATGTTTTCTTATTACAAAAATTTTCAACAAATTTCTACCTTAACAAAGGTAAATAATAACAAAAATTTTGATACTTTTTAAATTTAAAATAATAAAAAAATAAAATAAATTAATGGTATATATTTTTAAAAAATTTTAATTTTGAGGTAAAGTTGTACGAATTTAGTTTGTAGAAAAATAAGTCGTTATATACTCCAAATATTTATGTAAAAAAGTAATTCAAAATCTAGAACAAGACCTCAGAAATTTGTTAACTCTTAAACGAAGTTAAATTTCATCTATGTTGTATTTAGAAAATCCTATATATCTTTTGTTATGATTATTGTCATTTCGCGGTTTAAAAATTATATGCTTTTAACATAGAATTTTTTTTAGATTTTTAAGTCATTACGCAGTTTTGAGAGTCAGAAAATGGTAGAAAACTTAGTAAATTTTAAAGAAATTTTACAAATTAACAATGCAGATTTTAAGCTACAAGTAGTAAACTACGAGTAATTTAAGACATTGAAGGTCGTCTTACGGACGTTCTTTCGCAAAATCAAATGCCAATATTTTTGCATAAAACTGAAGTATTTTGTTTGTAGGGTCTATACAATAATCTCTGCAAAATATTATTTAAAAATCGGATTTTTCATATGTATTAGAACATACAGTGTTATGGCAGCATACGTTTTTATTTTATACATTTTCATATTTTTCATAGTTCTGCCCAATATTTTTTTTGAAAAAGTTATTTAATGTTAATCTTAAAAAACAGTAGAATACTTACGTGTAATTCGAAAATTGTTCTTAGCTTTCAATTTAAATAATATTTATTATTTATTAGTGTTTTGTAACAGTTTATCAAATAAACAATAAATAATTGCCTTTATTTACCCCTTTTATAACTTGATATGAAAAAATATCTCTAATAGTATGTGGGACCCTTCGGTACACGCCCTTTATTTTCTCCCCTTTGCGAAAGAGCGTCCTTAAGGCAACTCAAATTTTTGCACTGTTTAATGAAAACTCGTCTTGAAGTTTTATTAAGTAGCGGCAGTTCACATTCACTAGCGCCGTCGTACAGTCAAGTAAATTGATGTAATGACGGTCTCTTAACTCGTAACATCAAACTACTCCGCCAGCCCCAGGCCCAACTCCCGTTTATAAGAGTGTAAAGTGACACCGTAAGCAACACGACAAAAGTCCAAACAGGAGGGTGTACGAACACCACTTAAACAAAATCCCAGTAGGCGCGAGCCTTGAGCCGTTCAAATAAACTGGTGAATCCCGCTTTCTATTCTTTATTGCTGAACCACGCCGCTGCACAAACCCAATCCGGCATTTAATTTAACTTTATAGCTTAGTATTATTACAATACCTTCTTGTTAAATAATGAGATGAAAGGAATTTAAAGAAAAACCTTATAGTAAATAATTAACTTTTTAACTATGTTCATTTTATTGGATGTGTACTTCATTTTTGTCGATAAAAAATCAATTTTAATTTATGAAAGAGTATAAATGCACTGAAAGAAGAATTTGCACAAAGACATGAGTATGCAATTTCCAATACTTGTAGTTAAATTTATACTTGTATTACAATATTATAATAATAATATTGTAATATTATAATAATATAAGTATAATATTATAATTTTTTGCATTTTTTTATGCTTGTAATGTGCGCCCGCGTGCGTTATTGGCAACTATACCTCACTCGTTAAACAATGCACTATTTCCAAAGATTCTTCTCTCAATGTAAAATTTTTTAATTTAATATTATCAATATTTATTAATATAAAACACTACTCACCTGAATATAAAAGTAGAAAATTAAGCACGAGACAGCTTTCTAACACCGCTGGTCGTTCAAAGCCAGTTGTTCAAAAATAAAATACTCAATTATTAGTAATAAAAATATTATTTTTCGAATTGCAATCTAGCTTTCTTCGGTCTGGTACTATTCGTGCGGGCAGCTCCTCGCAGAATGAACGATAGTACAAGTAACGAAGGAACGCAGTATTACTAAAATACCAATTTGACTGCATGCACTATAGCTAGTCTGTGTATCAAATGCGATTCCAAAAGTGTATAGTGCGGTCATAAAGAGATTAAAATAACTCGAGTCGAGAGTGTAAGCAACACGTCGCACGAAGAATCTGCATAAGCGTAGTGGCGCATCTTGACGTCATATTAGCGCGAATATTCGAATGGCTAAAATGAAAATTGTTATGATGCATGGTCAAAAATTAAATTTTATGTGAATAAAGTGTCTGCAAAAACAAGAAATGAACGAAATTATTGGGAATGTGGAGTGAGAGTAAAAATAATGAGTTTAATAAAATGAATACTAAACAAAAAATAGTACTTTTGCTGTTATAGTCTTTCCTCAAGGCGTTTGTTTTGATCATATTGATACTTACACTTATAAGTTTTTATATTTATACTTACACTGATTATAACCTGTAATAATAGTAAATAACTACATAATCTTTTATTTCTAATATTGAAAGTTCAATAAGTTATAAATTGATAACTTGGAGTCACACAACAGTGACATAATAGTTTTTCCAACTGTGAAAGTTCTGTAACGATATATTAAAAAATGTCACTATACTGTCATTAATAATTGCTACCTGAGAAATATTTACATATGTGTGAATTTCACAGAATAATATGTGAAACGGGAGCTTTTGATAAGGATTGTGGTGTTCATATCGGTTATACTTACACATATTTTACACTACGAACAAAAGAATGAAAATTTCTAAAGTAAAATTTTAAAATTTTATGCAAATAAAGTTACTTTTTAAACACTAATTAATATAACAATCACAGTAAAATATTGCCACTATATTTTTTATAACAAATTCTTTATATTGAGACAGTGGATATATTACGGGGATAATAATGCTTATATTAAGGGTTATTTCAATAGCCCTTATTATAATTTATTTAACTTATTTAACTAGAGAAAACAAGCTTTACTTTGCTTTTCCAGAATTGAAATATATTAATCTGATCCAAAGTTAAATTGTAAATATTATCATTAGGTAAGAACAAATTACATACATTTTACATTTTTACATTATTACATTACATTATTATTATTACATTTCGTTGATCAATTGCAAACTACCGTAATTTTGGAGTAGATTAATAATTTAAAATTTTTGAAAAAGCAAATTAAAGCTTGTTTTCTTTAGTTTTATTTCCTTTTTAAAACTTAAGATGAGATTCTCGTATACCGAACTATTTATCTTTAAAGTAGAAACATGTGCAATTGCAATATGGTCAGTATTTTTAATATGATCAGTTCTGTAACACAGGTAAATCTTAATATTATTCAGATGATTTTTATATTAGTATTTTGTTCTAATTTTGCTTTAGGTACTTGTTTTTTATATTATTATAGTTAAGATAATCGCTCCACACTCTAAGCTCAAAAGTGCGAAATCTGGAAATAAAAAGTTTAAAACCTACATTTTAATCTTTATAAAAGTTCAAAATGTAAGTTTTAATTCATAAAGTAATTTTTATTTACTAAA